>CM073133.1:55974339-56271839 GCA_037039145.1 Fundulus diaphanus | reverse complement strand
AATGGCCGAGCGCGCGTGGGAGGAGCTGGCGCGCGCGGAGAGGAGCTGGCGCGCGCGGAGAGCAGCTGGCGCGCGCGGAGAGCAGCTGGCGCGCGCGGAGAGCAGCTGGCGCGCGCGGAGAGCAGCTGGCGCGCGCGGAGAGCGATTTTCTCCTCTCGAAGCGGCAGTTTCTCGCGCGGCGGTAGATAAACCATGCGCGGAAGTAGTTTAATAAACATGCGAGTATGTTTATTTTGCTCGCGGGAATTATGACATAAATGTAACGCAATAGAAAAGCAACACCAAATGTCGCTTCCTCCGCATCGCCTCATTCAATCCTGTAAAACCAGGTGGAATTCAGTCTGCGACATGTTTGAGCGCCTGGTTGAACAGCGATGGGCTGTGTCAGCCGTGCTATCAGACCGATCCGTGACAAAACTGGCAGATGCGAGGACGCTGGAGTTGAGAGACGACTACTGGCAGCTAATGGAAGATATGGCACCCGTGTTGGGAACATTGAAGTGTGCAACTACGGTGATGTCTGCGGAGTCGGAGGTGTCAATCTCAAACACGTACCCCATCACGTTCAGTCTAATCAACACTCACCTCAGCGCTTCAGACGAGGACAGCCCCAAAGTCGCAGACTTAAAGGAAAAAGTGCGAGATTCGCTGGGCGAGCGCATGAAGGTATGCATCCATTAATTATTAAAACTACCTATAGGGTCTATGCAATAGACTAATAATGATGAATAAAATAAATAATGATGCAAATAGGTCGTAATTGTCATTCAATTGTATCGTTTTTATATGTGTAATTGTAGGCCTATGCCTATTCTTTCTATTTTCAACAGATTCAGTCTGATGACCTCAACACATCCACCCCTATGATCGCAACAATGCTTGACCCTCGTCACAAACACCTGGGATTTCTTCCTCCAGCTACCAGGAAGTCAGCTCATTCCACGCTGCTTCAAATGGCTACAGCCGAACGCGACAGCATCACTGCAGGTGCCGCCACCGCTGGAGACGACGGTAACACTGTCCATACAGCAGGGCCTCGGCGACATGGGGCTAAGCCTACATCTGCTATGAGTTTACTTCTGGGTGAAACCTATTCCAATGCCTGCAAAGGTGACGTGGAGAGTGAAGTGGATATGTACTTAAAGGACCCTCCTGCACCACTTGAGTCGAGCCCCACGTGCTGGTGGAAAGTGAATGAAAGGAGGTTTCCGACGCTGGCAACACTAGCAAAACGGTATTTGTGTACGCCAGGTACATCAGTCCCCTCTGAGCGTGTGTTTTCAGTAGCTGGGCTCACTGTAAACAGGCTACGTACACGCCTTACCCCAGAGCACGTTAACATGCTTATTTTCTTGAACAAAAATATATAGAACCTAGGCCTAGGTCAAGTTTTGATGTGCCACATTTCAGTTAGGAGAGGGTAATATTGAATCACCACTTTATTTGATTGTTCTGGTTTGAGGCCCTGTAATGTTATGCTATGTTGTTGTGTTCAGTGACCCTCTGAACGTTTCATTCTATTTTGCTGTAACCCTATACAAATTGAGGTAGAAATATGTTGCGGATGTTTCATTTTAGGATTGTTGAGGATTACCCAATTAATAGCCTATGCAGTTTCTTTCTAACCTATAGGCTCAATAATATTCTGTTTGGCTCTCTATTTAATTTCTTCTATTCTCTTTTTATGTCTGTTTCAAATGGAAGAACTGAGCCAGGTTTTTTTTTTAATTAAAGATTTTGTTTTACCTTAAAAACGTGTCTGCTTTCTTCTCCTAATGCATAATTACTTGAGGAATGTATAATATAATACAATATAATTATGGTATCATAATGTTGGCTAATGTAATATAATACCTCAATTATATTAAGGCCCTATTGAAGCCCTGAAACTCCGGTGAAAAACGCCGCTTATCAATTAATCGAAAGTCGATCGATAAGATAATCAACTAATGATTGATGAATTAATCGATAATTTGCATCCCTAGTTGATGTGCAAGTATATTGTTTGCTCCTATAAGGTGAGATAACTCTGGTCAGTGAGTCAGCTAACGTGATCATCTCTGGTTTCTTCAAGGCCTTGTGTCTGAAGAGCCATCAGCCACGGCAATCAGAGGTCTGGATAAAATAAGAGGAGAAGAGGATATATTATGTGCAGAACAGACATTTTTAAAACACAAGAAAAAAATACAACTAATCTGACTCTTAATTCTGCCACAGCTAGGGAAGTGCAGTGAAACTCATGTTCAGTGCAGAAACTCAGAGAGAGGTTATATCCTCAGACAATTGGGATACTCAACTCAAACCTGAGTCACTCTGTTTTACATAGCATAGTTTGTACACGACATTACTCAATACGTTACTTTATCGCTCAAATCATGTCAACGCTTTATCACTTGAACTTTATTAATACTCTAAGTAAAATTTTCTCCCTTCTTGTCAACCGTTCTTTCCATCAGTGTTCCTTTTTTTCCCCAGTGTCCTGTCTAGCAATGTGGCAATAGGAATTGATGTCTCAATGCCAGATAGAGCTCGACAGATTTTGCTTTCACAAGTGGAGCAAACAGCTTTCGCCATAGTGCTCCGCTTGATTTATGCATGTAAATAGCTTTATTGTGATTCCTGCAGGGAGAATTTCAAATTATATGGACACTACAATGTGAAAGTAGGAGAGTAAAGGAAGAACAAGAAGAGAAAAAAAAGAAAAAGAGGTGAAAGAAAGAAGAGATAAAAGGGAGAGAATGATAAAACGTCCTCCGTCTGCTCCAACACCTGGAAAGAGAGACACAAAAAGAACAGCACAACCAACAGACATAAAGCAACAGATACAATCGAGTGACACCTTGATGCCATTGCTAAATCATATGTATTATTATTTAAGCTGACATGTGTAAAGTGATACCTGAAAAAAGAAAGTGAAAGAAAATAAATAAATAAATTACAGGCTTTCTGTATATAGGTGAACACTTAATACCTGGAACCCTGCACCTGTGGGAGTTTGTGAGAGTGCACTAGTTTAGGTGAGAATTACCCAGAAGGAAATAGCTCGATAGTGGTTGTGGAGAACCAAAGGCCCGCCTTCCCCGAGAACAGAGGCAGGGGTCAGGGGACCCATAACCTCGGACTCCCAAAGGGGCCCTCAAAGCTGGGCGCCCAAGAGGGGCCAACACAGGAAATCTGCAACCCCCCCCCTCCCCCCCCCGCAGGAAAGAGGAGAGACGACCCCGAGGAAATCCCCCAGCCACCGCAATGCCGACGCCCCCAAGAGCCGCGGGGACGAGCCCGTGGGCTCCGCCGGCAGCCAGCCGTGCCGAAGTGGTCCCGGCCATGGGCCCTGAGGGCCAGGGGCGCCCCGCCCCCGTGGCAGCCCCCAGGGGGCCAGGCCCCGCGAAGCAGCCACCGGGAATGGGCCGGCACCCACCCGGGAACCCCGCCCCAAACCCAGGGACCGTCAACGCGCCAGAGGGCCATGGCGCCTGCCAGCGCAGCGGAGGGGGGCAGGACGTGGGGGGATGGGCTCCGCACCTAGCGGAGACTTGAAATGTTCTTGGGAGCGGACGGGATCCATACCTGGGAAAAAAAAAAGAAAAACTCATTCACACCATCCCTCCCTGGTGTCCCACTCACCACACACAGACTTACAAAAAAAAAAAAAAAAAGACGCTGTACACACATTCCCACATAACACTCACATCCAACAATCCCAAGTGGGGGGGGTCACCACAATTAAACTATACGACTGCCTGTGCCTGGCCCCGCCCCCGGACCAGACGCCCCCTGGACCAGGCCCCCCAGAGAGGGGGGGCCAACACGACCTGCACGGGCCACCCATCCAGAACCCCCCTCACCCCCTAAATACCTAATAAGCCCCCTCCCACCTTACCCTAGCCACCCCTGCCCCCCACCCCTTTCTGGGGGGAGCAGAGGCGTCAGCCCCAGACCCGGCAAGCCGCTGGCCACCCACAGCAGCCCCCCGCCAAGACCCCGGACCCAGTGGCCCGCTCCTCCTCCAGGCCCCAGACTCCGTGCCGCTATCGGAGATCGGGGGTGTGCAAAAGACCCCGATCCTCCCTACGCCCGCTCAGATATTGTGTTGTTGCATGTTGTTCTCAAGTGTGTTTAAAACTGGGAGCGCCGAAGAGGGTGCACGGCACAGCCCACCCCCCCTCTGGAAGGAAGCTGGTGCCAGCGCACCCCCTCCAAGCAACTGCCCAGAACCCTCAATGTCTAAATGCGAGAGGAGGTGAAGGGAGCCGTCCTAGGGTAGGCTCACACAACATAAGCCCCCCCCCCCCCCCCAGACGTCTTCACCCCCACCCCCCCATACCATGGCCTACATGAATGTGCGTTGTGAGAATGTTTGGAGTGAAAGTGTCTTAAATGCATGATAAAATTGGGGAGAAGGACGTCATCAGAAAGTGGCAACCTCCAGTAACGCCCCCCTCCCCAAGTACCTACATGTGTGGCGGCGTGATGGAGCAGGCAGAGGGAGGAGTCCGGGGATGGGGAGCAAAGGACTGGGGAGCCATCCCAGGGAGCCAGCTCCCCTACTGACTCCAATAGGCACCCCCGCTCCCCGAAAGCCCCACCCGGAGAAGGGGGCCCCGCCAGCGGCACCACCATAGCCCGGGGGTCAGGGAGAGGCCGCAGGGCCCGCCAGCCAACCCTCCACCAGGACCAACACCTCCACCCCCCCAGCCCACCCACCAAGCCTACTGGCTTTACCCCCCCCCCCCCCCCCAAAAAAAAAATAAAAATAAAACTCCATCAGTGTTCCTATTTTCCTCCACTCTCATTTCTGTCCTCCTATCTTCTTCCTCTCTTCAGAATCAGAATCAAGTTTAATCGCCAAGTAGGTTTGCACTTACAAGGAATTTGACTTGGTGTTGATGGTGCAGACAAAAAATAAGTACAGTAAAATAAAAAGGATATATATAC
Source organism: Fundulus diaphanus (assembly GCA_037039145.1). Lineage (NCBI taxonomy): Eukaryota > Metazoa > Chordata > Actinopteri > Cyprinodontiformes > Fundulidae > Fundulus > Fundulus diaphanus. The sequence goes on along the minus strand of CM073133.1, from coordinate 56,266,904 downwards.
AGAAGCAATATACACTCAGTAAACTTCTCTTGTATCAATCTTACATTATTCTAAAACAGACATTATATAATTAAAATCAGTTCCAAAAACATTAGAATGTACAACATAAAAACTTCCAATTATTGTTTTTATTATTATTATCTCATCTGATTAAATACTAAAAATCTAATTACCACAATATTTGGAGCTACAAGCAAAAACAACATAAATGGACATTAAACAGGTGTTTATCTCTGACTCCATCATTCTCAGATCATGCAGATCTTGTCTCATTCAGTTTTCCTGTTACTGACTCCTATGTTTTCATGAGGAACCTTCATATATCCAAACTGAGCAGTAGAAAACCTAAACCTAAACCTGGAAGTCTATGCTCATAAATCACAACCATAAGTCAGCAAAGCAACTTGTAATAACTCTACTTATAACTAACTATCTGAAATATAAACTAAAGGTCACCAATCAGTTCTAAAACATCTTTAGACGAACCCTTGTTGATCCCTGGAGAACCAGCGTACCAGATTAGCGCCTTACAAAGAGTTTTCAATCATTCTGTACTGTAACATTTTATCCGAGTGTCTTTTACTCATGTGAGCAGCAACTCGTGGTCTTGTCTTACTTTTTATTGATTATTTTTTTAACCTGGACACAAACCAAACATTTATCACATGATCAGCCCGATCCAAATAAAATGAATCGATTAACACACTTACCATAACTCAGGGTAGCTCTCCATCAGTTGCCGCAGGTTGTAAAAAACAAACTTCCACTTCTTCTTCTTCTGTTTTAAAAGTGGTGCGCTCGTCTTCTTCTTCTTCTTCCTCTTCGTGTTTTAATGGCAGCTGACATCCAAAAGGATCATTACCGCCACCTAGTGGTGCGCTCTATTCCTCATCTTTATATTATCAGCAGCGCAACCAGCTACCGTAACGCCTGTTTCTGCGCGCAACAGCTATACCGTAATAACAGTCTACGCGCAACTTTTTTTCCCCTCGGTAAAATCGGGGACATTTCCGGGGACAGCTTTAGCCGGGGACAGGTGGTCCAAAACGGGGACAGTTCCCGAAAATCGGGGACGTCTGGTCACCCTACCCTTCTATCATGATCTAACATCAGCAAAATTGTCCGCTCTTATTGTGTACAATCTGCTTATTAAACAAGCTTGCTTTCTGGAAAACAGCAAGCAGATTCTGAAGCGCTATTAGTAGGATAAAGTTTCATATTTGATGGGATCAGTCATCGGAGTAATATGCTCCTGTAGGATGAAACAGATTTTAAAAGTTGATTTGCACTTTTGATTTTAATGCCAAAACCCAATGTTAACTCTACCACTGTACTTTGTTTTTCTGTTCCAGTATTGCAGTCATGACTCAGACAGTGCAGACAAATGGGGTACAGTCCCTCAGCAAGACCTGGGAACTAAGTCTTTATGAACTACAGAGAACACCACAGGTAAAGCCTCGAAGATCACTTTTCATGTTTCATTTAGTTTTCTTCCACTTATGGAATGTAAAAAGTCCCTCTCCCCATGTAGCACTGCGAACTCTTGCTGGATGCGGGTGGGTTCTGTAGGAATTCCTATGAAAAAAGAGCTATAATCCAAACAGTGAATTCTGTTTCTCATCCTACTGGGATTTACATACATCTCCTAACTGATGTGTCCAAAAGGAATTTTGATCATTTGTATGGAAGCCTTTCTCTGTGCTTCTTCTAAATGGCTGAGCCCATCCACAGTATATTGTTTGTCTAATAAACTAGCTGTTAATTACTGTATCTCTGTAATTATTAAATGTAGAACTATTACACCTATTTCCTAATCTTCTATGTCCCACAATGGGGAAATTTTGGCGTGACAGTGGCAAAAACACAGAACTGCATACTAAATTAGTAATGAAAAAAACAGGTAATCTAATTTTAGATTTACTAATATAATCCAAAAGTAATTCCAAAGCGACAGAGGATTAATTTATTAGAAAGGCTAAAATAAAAGTAAAAAAATACAGCCATTGCAATATATATATACAGATTGAACAGCAGCATTGCGGAGTAGCTAAGGCATGTGCAAGTGTACCGCATCACTCTCCATACGTGTGCATCTAACAGACTAATGATAATCAGATAAGAAATGCAATATTCCGTTAAACAAAGCAAAAATATGCAATATGCATGACTGTACAAACAACACACAGAGTAGCAAAAAACATGTACAGTTGGACATCAGCATCTGAAAGACTGTAAGTGATTCATGATCCAAATCATGATCCGAATCCATGCTACCTTTACCATGTTGTAAACACTTAATGAGTTTGTTATGAGCAGCAGAGATTAGAGTCTAACAGGAGCTGGTGTGAAGGAGCTGCGGAAGAGCTCTCATTTATTGGAATTTGTAAACCACCTTTTAATATGCTTAAATAAATTTTTAATTATAGATTTAAATTGTTGATATTGTAAGAATTTACTTATATTAATACAGTATTGTATATTCAATCTATCAAATGTGATAAACTCATTTTCTTCAGATAAATGTTCCAGGTATTCAATACCTTTTTATTTTTCCAGTATGGAAAGTTTATCATATTGTTTTTTTGTGGGATATATCAGGATTATTCTAGATCGGTGTAAGGCTGCACGGGATAAGTGATGACTCTCACCATGCTGTCAGAGAAGAGCTGATGTTGATATTTCTGAAGCATGTATGGCATTTTATATTTGAGTTAATAAATGGCAAATCAGAAATCTTGATATTGCATATTTTCTGTTCTGTGTCTAGCCAGGGCTCATCTAAGGGATTATGTTTTAATAATTTTGAGATGTATTGTAGCCTGTTTGCTAAGAAGTAGTGATAACAGTTAGGCAGATCTAGTCCTCCTCTATCTTTAGTCTTCTGTAGCGTCTTCAAGCTGATACGCGGGCGGGGGGTATCTTTCCATGGCCGCCAACGTGGGGGTGCTGCAGCACCCCCTAGTGGTGAGAGGGAGATTTTTAACAAATGTATTAAAAATACTTTGCACAATTTATAAATTTCTTATGAATATTTTGGGAAATGATTTTGACTTATTTTACTATTACGTGTATTTGGATTTTAATTTAATTATTTTGAGGCCTAATCAACACAATTTCACAGAAGTTACGTTGTCATGGCAACGTCAAGCAAGCTATTCGTCGCCGCGTAAAGAGGTATCCCACTCGCGGCAGCAGACTAATAAATTTACATAGTCTAACGACAGAAACGAGGAGGAAATATGGCACAGAAACGCATTTGGGATTTTTTTTGGAAAACCACCACTACTGAAGAAGAACACTAATACCGCAACCACGACAACAGAGAGCAGCCGGAGTAAGGAGACTGTCCGCCCCCCTCTGATGGCTGTTGTACCGGCAGGCCCAGCCCCTGCACCCGCAACCCAACCTAGCGTGATTGGATTAGACAAGCCCTTCCAGCCAACATCCAGTTTCAAATTTGCTGCACAGTGTTGTGGTAAGGAAACGTCCTCAGGTTCTGTGGCACCGGCTTGGTTTGCTAGATGGCACTGGCTGCATTATGTGGAAGAGACTGATCATATATTGTGTTTCGTTTGTCTGAAAGCAGTCGGAAAAAAAGTCATACCTAGGGACAAATTTAAGAAAGACAACCCCTTCGTGAATGCCGGCTTTTCAAAGTGAGCATGAGAGATCAGAGTTGCACATCGAGTCAATACAAAAGTTGGCTGCTTTGGATGACGTCCCCATAGATGCTCTCATCCAGCGCTCATGCCAGAAACGTAACCATAGTATTTTAGAGAGTGTTATTTTGATCTTGTGTTCTTCGTGTAATGGATGTGGAGAACTGTTCAATAACGTTTAAATAGTATAATAATATAATTATTTCCTTGTGGTTTGCGTAAAAGGATTTTGGAGCTAATAGTCACGTGTGACATAAACACAGTGACTCAGGTTCATGCCAGCTGACCAAATCTACGTTGTTATTGTGAAGTTTAATTAATAGAGTAATCTGCCTCCTGTCGTAACCAACATTTCAGAGTTAGTTGTAAGCTAACTCACATGTACATATTTTAACTAGCATTTTTAGTATGTATTTATTCAGTGATTTAAATATTTAATTGGGACAATGTACTTTTTAGCTGCACCACAGATAGCGTTTTTCTTAGTCTGCATGTTTGTATGTTTACTAGGATCTTAGCTGTTTCAAGGAGCTTCAGTTCATATGTACATTTGTGTGTACTTCATGTTTATTCACATAGAAAGTTGTTTCATTCACATTTTTCTTCAAATTTGCATTTCATGTCTAAATCAGAATACACCATAAAATATTACAGGATTTCTTAGCTGGTCGATTTTTGTGTATGGAACTGTCATGTGAATGTTGCTGTGTTGGCTGCCATTTTTAAATTCGTTGGTAGGGTGTAATGGAATAGAATACTCCATTCCTTGTGCTACATGTTCGTGTGTAGATTTTAAATTGGAGCACAACCTACATTTAGACAAAAACAGAGATATGACCTTACTCTACAATCATGAAATCAGAAGCCAATAACAGCATTGTTTTGTTTCAATATCCGCAAAAGCTAAACTGCAGAGAACCCAAGAATCTTTGTCGTTATTTACCATAATGACATTTTTGATGACAGACACCGGCTCAGAATGCACACAGATTAAATATAACACGCATACAACATACATACAGCTTTATACGAGCAGTCATCTTCTGTCTCTCTTAACCTTTCTCTTATTTATCCATCTTTTTGTCTCTGTCATGTTAATTTATACATGGTTAAATTCTGAAGACCTGCCATTCTTCCTTCCTACTTGGAAGGAAGAATCTCTTTTAATATCTAGATCTGCCAGATCTAGATATCAATATTTTTGAGCGTAACTTCATTCAATTCTAATTTTATTACATGTGGGATCTGCTTCTGATCCATTCATGAAGTCTTATCTAGCAACAAAAATGCTTTTCCAAAAATACAGCAGCCAACCGTTTTCAGGGATGGACTCAGTAAGGTGGATTTATGTTTCCAACAGAGACTTTTGGTGGTTTGCGTCAATCAAAGCAAATTGTACTTTTTATCAATCAATCAATTTTATTGTCAACTACAATTTGCATTGCAATCGAAAATTCAGTTCCAGTACAACCGTCCATCACATACACTTAACAAACATTTTGGGGGAACGATTGACCGAGGCCTTGCGTTGCCAAGGAACGCAACCAGTCGGCCGCTGCTATTTCAGTGCAGCCGTTTAGGTGCGTTCCTCCAAACTGCCTCAGACCCCGCCTTACATGGAGTCCACAGGCGCTGCCCTTGAAATCTGTTGAAGAAATATTTTACAGGGGGGAAGTGGAGGGAGATAAAAAAGACAGATGCTTCACAATTTATGTTTCCACATATAATGCGAAGCATCCACCAAAAAACCTCATTTGCACGAGAAGCACAAATAATTACGACACATATATGCAGAAAGGTAAACATCTGAGGCCGATTGCACGTAAGTTCATCAGTTTTATGGGTATCAGTTATGTGAGTGTGTTTGGATGAAAGTATTTATATTTCCGTGAACACACTCCAGAGGCCATTGTCCTTGATGTTATCAGCCGGCCCACAGTTCAGAGACTCATCCACAGGTGTCCGCAAGGAAGGGGGGTAGCCGGGTTTTTTTTTCTGAGCAATCTCCGCCATAACAATCCAGGAGTAGACATAGGGAGGAATCCAAATATGTTATTTGTTATGAGACAAGCTGCACTGCCTTTCCTGTCAGATTTAAAGTCTTTTGCTGGCTCCAAATGGTAAATCCAATTTTCCAAATTGATTGGGCTTTTTCGCGCTTCACCTCCAGATTTGATCCCATCTCCCTTTGAGTTCAACCACCAAAGCCAGTCTGCGTTCCAGCACAGCCAGCTTTCGGCTCTGCTCCATTCACCTTCCAGAACTGTCCGTTAACAGCCATAGTGAGCGCGTTGTTTGCAGCCAGCAGCCTGATCAAGGCCAAATGGCTGCCGACATCCGCTGTATTTGCTGATACTTCAAAAATCCACAAAAAACAATAAGTAGAGATCCAAGTATCCTTAATCCAAAAGTTCGGTTGATATGAGGAAAGTGCTCAGAAAGACAAGACATAGCAAAGCAGGAGAGGGGGGGGGAGGGGTGAAAGCTGCAGAGAGAGAAAAGACACGACCAACCTTGAAGAGAGAGAGAGACAGAATTTTTGTAGGACATCTGAAAATGACCGTACAACATTATACTTGTTGAGAATGTGCTGTATTGAGTGTTAATGCTTATAACAGTCGAGTTTAAACAGACATGATCATCCTCATATTTGTATCAGGCAAACGTTCTCGGTATATAAGAGTAATCAAGGAACCGCGTGAAATAAACAAATGCGTCCTTTTTCTGTTGTAACTGACAAAGGATGCATTTATCCTGTTGGATCCTGCGCTCCCGACACAAGCAATACTAATTCTGTCGAGGATGATTCTTGGTCATTTAAGTGGTTATTGCCCCATGCTCCCCCATCAGAACAGACTCCGCTGACATCTCCACGGCCGTAGACACTCAGTGCTCCCGACTCAATGGGAGTTTTTAGTGCAGCCATCCTCAGAAACTGGGTCTGTTCACAAAACGCAGATATTATTTACCAAGGCATGTTAAAAATATGCTGTGACTCTGAGCGCTCTCTCACCTGGTGAGAATGTGAGTTTACCTGCGTGCAAACGTAGGTGACTGAGCTGAAAGTAAAGGAGCGACGACTCGGCCTAGGAGAAACATTAAAGGTGACTGCACACCTGTTTGTACTGGGCACCGCGCAGGCTCTCCGCTGACATTTTAAACTTCACAGTTGAGCACACTTATTGGCTTTTTCTTGTGACAAATTCCTATATTTCCCACAGCAGACACCCAATGTACATCTGTCAGTCCGTGGTGCAGAGAGGCTGATGCTGCAGGAGCTTGTAAGTTGCAGCTGCCTCGGACATCACGTATGTGCTCGTAAAATTCAGCGTGCATGTGCCTGTCCGCGGACTCATGTCCGCCTTATTATATGGAACCCTATAGACAGAAATCGCTCAGGATGCAATCTGGGGCTATTTAGAAAGAACACACTGAACACACAGAGACATATGATATTTTATTACATACCGTTGCCTTCTTGGGGTGGTGGGCAATTTTGTTGGCAGGGCGGGGCGACGCCCTTGTAGAACGGTAGTGGAAACACTGCTGCTTCCCCGTGTTTTGTTCTGGTTCTGGGTATGCAGAGTAGATTTGGGCCAGAAGAACTGAGTGGTCTGGAGGGTTGATGCACTGATAAAAAGTCTGTGATGTATTTAGGTGCTAAGCCATTCAGGGATTTATAAACTAACAGAAGTATTTTAAAATCTATTCTCTGAGCTACAGGGAGCCAGTGTAAGGACTTTAAAACCGGGTCCATGTTCTCTACGTTAGTCTTAGTGAGGACACGGGCAGCAGCGTTCTGGATCAGCTGCAGCTGTCTGATCCACTTTTTAGGCAGACCTGTGAAGACGGTAATCAATTTCTCTACAGATAAATGTGGATGTGTTTGCAACTGTTTCAGGAGGCTATAACAGACGGGCTGGAGATAGCAGTGTCACCCAGGTCTTTGCACAGTGAACTTATGTGTCCCATTTGTCTGGACATGTTGAAGAACACAATGACAACTAAAGAATGTCTGCACCGCTTCTGCGCAGACTGTATCATCACAGCTTTGAGATCTGGGTGAGTTTGTTTTGCTGTTATTTATATATTTTTTATTTTTTGTTATCCAAACTAGACAGCTAGGAAGGGTTCTTTGATGTCCTGGTTTATGTTGGTCATACTTTTGAAATGTGAATACAGCAGCTCTCATCTGAATCCTGTGCTTGTTCTTTATTATTGATGTAGGCACATCTTCTTTCACTTCTAATGGTTTGTCTGCAGATTTTCTATTCACTTGCATATATATTGATCATTGAGATCTTGCAGTGGAGGCACTGAGGCCTTGCCTAAAGATGCCTCCCCGTATCGTTGCTGTGGGTTTGAGATGGGCGAGTATAATATTGCAATATTTCTGGATCAGAGTGACAATACCAAGTATTATAGCCTTTCTGACTGGACGCTGTCAGAAGCCCACAAACCCAAACACTGCTCTAAAAATAAAAGGGACCAATTATCAAACTAAATTAACTTAGTGTTATAGGAATTCTAAGCAAAGATAACTGAGTTCCCATCTTTACTAAATGAGGAGACGGCGGTGATGACGTTCCAGCACTTTTATTGAGAAACAGAGCAGAGATCACATAGATGGAGAGTAAATCGCACCCCACGGTCCCGCTGCAGTCTGCGTCTGCCCTGTCTCCGCCTGTCTCGCTTTTCGGGCTTCCCCTAATACTGCACCGTGGCCTTGGTTTGAGACATAACAAAGACAGTCTATCATAGACAATAATCATTCTACGCAGCATTCAGCCTTGCACTCGGCAAACAGTGGAACTTATACACAGACATCAGGTCTCCAGGCCTCCTATGTCCGAGTGGTGTGAGGCCATAGTGACTTCAGAATAATAATTCTTATAACACTTAGTTAAATTGGTCAATAAGCTAATTTAACACATTAATCTGTGCTTAAAAGCGCATATTAATTACATTGGATGACATTTGTTGATTCGATCATGGATTAAACTGTGGGAAAATCGTTATGAATCAGCTTTTATTGGCAAGTTCGTGACACAAAGAATTTGACTTCGACTCCACTAGGGCTGCAACTAACGATTATTTTTACGATTAATCAATGAATTACCATTTCCTTTTTCCTAAATAGAACATTTGGACTGACCGATCAGCGCACAAAAGTTGCTACTCAGGTGTTCCGTTTAGATGTTGACCAATATATGGGCCGGTCGATATTTGTGTTTTTTGCGTTGTATTGTATCGGCCGATCCATTAGCGCATTCAGCCGCCATGCTTTGACGTCACATGACGAATATGAGTTGTCGCTGCCTCCCTGGCAGAGAGCGGCTGGTGATGTTATCAGACTGATCACCAACAACAGTAAGTTTTCAACTTTTATTGTATTTTTAACCATCTAATTGAGCTGTATTTGCCCTTTGAATGTTTGCCTCTGTCACTGTGAGCAGGAGGGGACAGCTCTGTTTCACGGAGAACGGAGCAGCCGAGCAGGGCAAGGTTTTCACTTTCACCCACTGAAACTCTGGTGTCAACAGTTTTTTAAATGGTGGTTGAGCCGCTTAAAGTCGGTATAACACTCCTTTCCCACTGTCTAAAAACCCATGTCTGATCTCCAGCCGACCACCTGCCACCGCTGTGTGAGTGTGCGTTGGCATGAAGAGTCGTGTATGTGCATGAAAACAATCACACTTAAATTATTTAACTTTGCAGAAGATAATGTTGAGCGGTGGTTGGTGTTTTTTCTCCTCCTCCCCTCAACAAGAAGCTTTTTTCTTTCCGTGACAAGTTTCGTTTGAGTCGCAACGCTATTTCAAGCAAGACGGTGTGGCAGAACAAGAAAGATGTGACAGAGTAGTGGTTAGGTTGGGGGGGGGGGTTAGGATTAGGGTACAGTACAGGGGGCACAAATGGCCCCCTGAGCTGCACTTTGGACACGCCTGCTCTACAGGCTTCATTAGTCAGTTCATTAGAGAGTGATCAGGGTTGTGTTCTTTGAAACGGTGCACTCTCTTACCCCGTTTACACTACCCTTTTTTAACCGAGCCGAGACCAGTCCGAGCTCGGTAACCGAGATAACTATCGAGTGTAAATGGAACGCAAACTCAACTGAACCGAGCTAGACACAACCAGACCGCGCTAAATGCAGACCAGTTCCAGAGGCGGGTTCGGCTCGGTTTTTCCTTATCTCGGTTAACTGATAACGAAGAGCGCATGAGCAGACCGCGTCATCTCCGTGCGGTCAGCCCACGGAGATGAACCCAGAGTGCAGTAGTACCGCAGATTGTCACTAGGAGGCGAGGAAACCAAGGAACCGAGATAGCGTGCTGTGTAAACGGTCGTCAGAACCAAGCTCGGCTTGGTTAACTGATCCAAGCTCGGACCGAGCTCGGCCTGGATCGGTTTAACAAGGGTAGTGTAAATGGGGCTTCTCTCTCACCACAACATTGATGCTAATGTATCAATGTTGCATCTCCGTAAACATTGATGCATTCGAGAACACAGCCTAACTTCACTATTTAGAGCTGTTTTATCTCAGACACCTCCAAACAAAAGAGCTGTGCAGTTGCAGCAGCAGATGCTTTTCATCCTCTCCCATGCACAACATTGGAGTGAATTTGGTTTAAATTAACACTTGTGTAATTTTTGTTATTGGGTAATTTTTCTCATGCAAATGGAAGAAGGAAAAAGCCATATCAGCTTCAGAAATAGGCCCAACGTATCGGGTATTGGTTTGCCTGATGTCAAAATTATCGGTACCGGCCTTAAAAACCTGCATTGGTCGACCCGTCAACTCTCTTCCTTTACAATATTAGGTAATTAATATTTTTGCTTCAAATAATTAACTTTATGTTGACTATATTGCAAATCAATCATTTAATAGTCAGTGTTGTCTACATGAACAGCGATTTAATAACAAAGGTGAAGTTGTAAAACTGGTGTCAAATGTGGTTTGATTGAACCTAACCCTTGTGCTACTGCACCTAGGTACAAAATTGGCCATAACAATGCAACCAGTACAAAAACACTTCTGACAATAAAATAAACCACCAGCCCATTTCAGACTATTTCAGCACAAGCTGCAGTTTATGTAAATACTACATGCTACATTTGTCCCTCTACACATTTTTCTTCCAAGGACGTTTACTCTATACATGTTTCACATTTTTCTTCAGAGTCAAAAAGGATGTTAGATCTTTAATCCTTTTCATTTCTTCTGAGGGTTTTACATTTTTGAGAGTTTTCTCTTAGAGATGCTTATGTCTCGTTTTCCTGTGTTTTTAATTTACGTCTGGCTCTTAACATTTGGTGAGTGTCTCACCAAAATGTAATTATGGTTACATAACAATAAAGACTCTTGATTCTTGAAAAGTTGGTTTAGAGCCCTGTTCATCTCTCCCATACATACAGTACCTTCACTCAGACTTTGTCAGCAAATTAAAAGTTAAACCTTAATCATCAAGTTATCCCCATCAGAATGATTGAGAGGGCTGGTTTATGATCCATAATCTGTGTTAATTTTAATGTACTGGCCTAATCCTGTTTAGCTCTGAAGGCCCATTTTTACCCCGGTTTAAGATTTGACAGTAAATGAGAAAAAGATTGATCAGAGGTAAACATTGTAATTCATTAGGAATTACCAACGGAGACAGAAGTTTAATTCAATTCAATTCAATTTTATTTATATAGCGCCAATTCATGAAACATGTCATCTCAAGGCACTTTACAAAGTTAAGTTCAATCATATTATACAGATTGGGTCAGATTATACAGATTGGTCAAAAATGTTCCTATATAAGGAAACCAGTTGATTGCATCAAAGTCCCGACAAGCAGCATTCACTCCTGGAAAAGTGTAGAGCCACAGGGAGAGTCGTGTGCATTACAAGTTTACATTACCATTTCGTTGTATTCATTACAAGCTGACATCCTGTCTGACTTTCACAACTCTGAACACATCTTTAAAAGGGTGACACCCTCCCATCTCTTCAGGAGGGGGTGGTGTCAAATTTGGGTCTATCTATTCGAACAAAGAGGCTGTTCTTCTCTGCAAAAGGTCAAGCCAAATAACCTACCCCAGGGGTCACGAATTAAAAATCAGCGGGGTCCGAATAAAGAAAATCAACAACCAGTAAAGGTCCGGACACATTTGTAATTACAATCCGTTACTTCAAACAGTATTTAACACTGAAATAAAATGTTTATGCATCCACAAAAAATAGCATAAAAATAGAACGTTTTTCTATTTTAAAATCCAAAGTGCTTTTTGAAATAGAGAACCACAATCTTTCACAGTTTGGTATATAGATAATTTCCTGACTTTCACATCTTTTATAAAACACCTGAACTTTTTTTAATTTCTTTTTTATGGCTTAATGAGACAAGTGAGCTTTAGGCTGCCCTGCAAGGGTTTTAAACCTGGGTTTGATTGGCAACAAAGCCAACCTCAAGCACATATCAAGGTGCTCCCTTTCACATTCAATATAAACCAATTTTATGATCATACAAGGCCAAACACAACCTTGGAAATGCAGGACACATCACCAATACTATCATGACATAATACATTTTAATTTGACACAGATTGCACGACAGTAATCAGTCTCTGCTTTGCCCGTTATGGTTCACCAATTAATCATTACAGTTTATAAAAAGGCATGATTTAACTTTTTTGAAGTTTAATAAAATGGTTATGTTTTAGCCCAGTGACTGGAGACCTGTCCAGGATGAACCCTGTGTCCGCGCTCCACTTTAACTTCATAAAAAAACTCTCTGAGAATCGCCTTTCTCTGGCCTCACCCAGTTAGAACCCGTTCTCCAGTCCATGTTGTAGCTGCAGTTTATTTGTTTTGTCTTTTTGATGTAGTTTTCTTAACAATCTGTAAGCATCAAAATCCTTGTCATTTTATTTAGTGTCCTGGACCGAAGCTGCTCATCGGGTGATCACTGCTGCATACCGACAGCAGATACAGCTCTGCCTTCTTTGCTTCAGAACAGCGCAGGTTTTTTTTTATTTATTTTTTTACTTTTTCCGAATCGAACCCAGACAAATGCGGCACATTGTTTCACAGTCCGACTCTTGTTCTTCAAGGGTCATGCTAAATTAGCCTGAGCTAGCGCGTTACTCTTCTTTGTGTTTAAATAAAACATAACAGCGAATCACGAGGAGATCCCTGGTTGGTCGCCGCGTTTATCAGCGAGAGAATAAACGCTGACAGACGACATGGCCACAGGTGGAAATAACTAATTGATTAACTGCAGGAGGAGATTGACGCTTACCGAGGGAAGTTGTTGTCAGCTGCTGAACTTTCTGACCGGCTGGTTCCCATTAATCCAAAGAAACCTTTGACCACCGCTACTTTCATTCATACCATCTGTGGCCAGTTTAAAATGCTCTCCCAAAGGTTAAAATGATTAAACACCGATAAACCTCAGACTGGCCATGTCCGCTTTGGAAAGACCCGCCCTGCTCTCATTCTGATTGGCTAATGTCTCGCCTCTGCCAGGTTTGATTGGTTGAGATCAGCTTCAGTGCAAAACCTTGAATAAAAAGTCTAGACGGAACGTTTTGCGCTCAATTTCCAAATGACGGAAATCCGTTGCAGCGACGGAGAACTTTAACCCCCGAGTTAGACACTGTCGTCGGACAACATGCAGTAATATATAAATGTTTTAAATCAGGTTGGGTCCGGATTAGGTAGCAGCTGGGTCCGGATCCGGACCGTGGTCCGCTAATCCGTGACCTCTGACCTACCCCCTGCCATAAAACCTAACTGCATGCTTTCTCTCCCTCAAAGAAGGAGACAGTCAACAACCCTACATTCCTTTAGCTCTCCCATATGAATACAACTAAGATATTTACTTTCCTCAACAATTCCCTCTGTTTTGATCCAACAGATCAAACCAACAACTGAGCTAGTACTAATTTAATGTCTTGGAACCCTCAAACAAAGTGTAAATGATAAGATGGAATTTCCTAATCCACTGTCCCCTCTGTTGGCGACTAGTGAAACCATACAGAAACCTACAACCCAAATGAAATACTATACCTATTTTTGAAACCAAATTAAGTTTGAATTTTTCCCTTTAAAAGTAAGATAACCCAATTTATAAACTGAAAAGCTACTGAGCTTATCTAAATCCTAAAACACACTAGAACCAATAAAAGTAAGCACCTTTATCCGTTAGGTTTTATCCCATGATATATTTGCAACTACCAAGAAACTGTTAATCTTATACCTGGAGAGGAGGTCTTATTTCCCAGACTGAAAGACTTCCTATTAAATGTATGCTCTACTATTATATTAACTGAATATGACTCTGGGAGTCTTAAACTAGATTAACAAAGATGTCTTTTTAGAAATTAATATAACCTGTGAAAGTACTACACCCCGATCAAACCACAGAATAAAGACCAAATTATCATGCAATGCATAACCAAGATCCTAACAGTACTACTATTTAACATCTTAGGAATATTGAACTTATAAGACAAATTCAGTGATTACAAAATTCTTTTTTTTTTTTGGTACACAATGTATTCAATTGTTGTCATGATGTTGTCTTGTGTCTCAGAGATGTCTTCTTCTTGCCTTTAAAGATATATAGTAATAATAATAGTAATATTATTAAAGATAATGGGTTGTAGAGTCATTTGTCCTAACCACGATCTCCATACAGCTGTGTGTTAATCTTTTCATTAAAAAATAAAAAACGAAAACAAAATAAGAATCCTGCTGCCTCTCCTTGAGTGGCAAATCGGCGCATCGAGCTGCCCCGTTGCCAGATGGCACGGGTGGGCGGCAGTTGAAAACCCCTCCAGTCAGGGAGTCTGACCCGAAAGCTGCTCTGGTGATGTTTCCTTGAACCCTCTTTGGCTGGCACACACGGCTCCACAATCTGGTCAAGCACCCTGAATCATCTGTCTTTCGATGACCTTAGCGCGCACTTAGTCGATGTCTGGGGGTTGGTGCACCCTCCTGTGCATTCCTTGGAATCTCCTGGTTTATGTCTCCAATGCAATCTGAAACTACACGACAATCTTTATATATCAAATTTTTGTGTGCTACCTGTGAATCCTGGAGGTTGACGTCGCACCCCGAAAAACTCCTTTCAGTCATAGAGAATGTATCCTGTAATGAAATTAACTAAACACTCCGATTTGACACCCCAGCAAGAAACAAACATCAAAGCATTACCCCATGTTAATTTAGTATGTGCACAGAATTTTGGCAAATTGTTTTTCCAGATTCTAATTAATCCTTACCACCGTGCATTGTCCATCTTCATCCTGTCAGAGAACCTATGCTAGAAATGTAATATTTAATGAGACACTTTATCACAGTTTCTCTGTCCTCTCCCTTCAAAGGCCTCTGGTCGTCCTGTAAAAGAATCCACGCACACACACACAAATACTTTAAACTTCTGATGGGGCTCACCGTGTCTGTGGAATCAAAAATTAGTTAATTCGGTTTTGAAATCAAAGTACATTTTACCTGTAAGAATGTCAGCATTCTCTTTGGATTAAAGTGACCACGCATCGCACCACTTTACACAAAACATTTCTGTAACCTCGACTCCAATCCCAGATGTCCTACCCCGTGTGCTGCGGAAAAAGTCCCTGTTTTAACCCTGAAGGAAACACAATCCTCCATCAGGTCATTTTACAGCACCTTCACTCTTCCTGAAATCCATTCCTCTCTCCGTTTTCCTTCAATAGATACCATCCTCATGTCAAAAATTCCTTCATGCACCCTTTAACATCATTTGACATGCACCGTTATTCAAACACATAGTGAATCCCCATACACATTCACTTATCTTTCTATCAACTTGTTACAAATCCTGATCTAGTTAACTCCAACACGATATATGCGGCTTTCAATCCTTAACTATCCTGCATGACACAACAACCATCTTTTTAAACTACTTTAACGGGGCCTTCAATAGAACTAGCTTCCAATTTTAATCTCACCTTTCCCATCCTAGACACCAGCTGCACACACGAATAGAATCAAACTTATCTGCCATATGTTGCCCTCTGTTTTTCTATTTTATCTAACATTTACTTATTGTCTCTCTCCCCCTCCTTGAAACAAAATTAATTTTGTTACAAAAACAGTATAAAGTTGTCAAGGGGAGTCAATTTAACTGCAAATGTTTATCTTTGTTGAAGTAGGAAAAACACTTCCTTGTATCCCGAATCCAAATCAAAATATTATTCAATTTTATCATACCATGTATCTGCAAGAGGTCCTTCAAAGGTTGCGTAACATCAGTGTCCCTAAATGAAATGATGACTGCAGACTGATGGTCTCAGTTGCACACAGCAATACGGCTTTGTGAGAATGCTGGATGTTCCAAGTCATTAATATACCGAGTCAGGGTGGTGTTTCTGGGCAAAAGACATATAAAACATCTTATATAACCTGATTTAAAATACCTGGTAATATAACAAATCCTGGTGGCTGTCTGGTATATCGTTGCTAGCAACTGTTATATGTAAAATAGAAAAATCTCAATATTTTTCAGCCAATGAGAAATAACCTAACAGATTTGTCCAATCTATATGTGTACCACTGGTAAGGAATAGTATTTTGTTTAAAAACAGGATGTTTAACCCAGACGACATCTGTGCATTCCAGAGTGAGGCCCAGTATAATAAAACCGTCACCCCAGGAAGCACGCCCGCTGACAGGGGGGGGACAAACGGGTCAGTTGTTCCGGGCCCAGGTAAGAGGGGGGGCCCAAAACTGACACTCTGACTGACCATTGAAATGGTCAGAGTGTCAGTCAGCGCACGCGCTAACTGCAGCAGCAGTCTGTGTCACGGCACTCTGCTGCTCCCCCTCCCCTCCCGTACATGCCTCAGAGAGAGAGAGAGAGAGAGAGACCGCAGAAGCGGAAAAACATGAAGAGGGAAAGAAGCGCCGTTTGGCTTTATTTTAATACCGTAAATGAAATCAAGCTGTATGTTTTGTAAAAAGCCGATTACATTGAGTGGAAACACAACAAATGTATCTAAGCATGTGAAAAACCATGAGCAAGAAAACGTCGAGAGACAGAAAAGAAGAGAGGAGACGAAACAGACCCAGACCCACAGACTGACGTCACTGACTGAGGCGTTTCAGTCCTCCACAGAACATCCGGGTAGATAAGAGTGGTCATCTTCAGCAGCAGTTCATGTTAACTTTCAAAGTAGATATTATCTATCATATGTTACTGGAGCCCACACAGAAAATGTAATTAAGACCTTGAAAGAAACCAGTACATATAGCCTATTAAAAAGTGTCATTTAAGATAACATTAACTAATCCTTTATTTATCCCACGACGGGGAGATTTATAGGATTAAAGAAACAGGCAGGTGCACACAACACAGACAAAATTACATAAGGATTGAAAGATATGAGGTGGATTAGGAAAAAAACACTGAACATAAAATTATTATTATTATATAATTGTAATAATAAAATAAAAATCACAAAACCCGCAAGGTCAACAGTTTCATGATACATCAAGCTTAAATGTCAAAAGTATCTGTGAATGTTGTGCGTTTAATGGCAAAAAGGAAGCCTTTCTCAGAGATTCAGAGGGCAGAGAATTCCCAAAGTATCTAACATATTCTACTTCCTGCAATGGAAGGGAAAAAATTTGTTAGGGACTGGCTAATATACAGCAGGTGAAAAAAGGCCATATTTTGGCTGCAGTGCTTGCTGTTCTCTTATGAAGAAAAGATCAACTAGTGCACTAAATTCAATAGATGGGTTGAAAATATCCAATATAAAATACAGAGATTTCCAAGGCATGAAGTATACAGTTAAGTTTACTTCTTTTTGGTGTGTGTGTGTGTGTGTGTGTGTGTGTGTGTGTGTGTGTGTGTGTGTGTGTGTGTGTGTGTGTGTGTGTGTGTGTGTGTGCGTGCGCATGTGTGGTGGCGGCAGGTGTAGGGGGGGGGGGGGGGGGGGGGCAAAAAGACTGCGTTGTCCCGGGCCCTAGCAAAGCTGTCAGCTGGCCTGCCAGGAAGTCCGAACTGATAGTAACCCCCCTGTGCTAAATTTATGACATGCACTAGTTAACCCAGAGAGACTATTCACAGTAACCTAAATGTAAGTGTAGCACGTAAAAGTATTCTCACCCCAGTGGATTTTCTGCCCATAATTGTAATGGTAAAGTACACCTTCTGCCGTTTAATGATGATCAATACGGTCCTGGCCATAATAGAAGCAAAACTCATATTTAAAAGGGACTTATCAGTTACATAACAAAATATTTAATAGATATTAGTATATTTTCAAAACGGCAAACCTGTACGCTGGTAGATGCTCAATCGGTTGCCTGAAGGAAACGTTTAACCATTTCCTGATCCATTTGCCTGGTTGCTCAAAACATGGAGAGAAAGAAAAATATGAGAACACATGCCATCCAGATCACATCCCATTAAATTTGTTCAGCAGTACCGTGTGGTTGCCACATACATATTGCTAGAAATAACTATCTGTGTTTTACCTTAAAGATTGTTGTTACCAGTCTGTGTGGTTCCTGTCATAGACTCAGATTGACATGCAGCATATCCGGCAGAAGGAGATAGGAGCTTAGACTTCGCATTCAAAGCTTCCATGTGTGGAACTCTGAAAGAACACCAGATGCTTGGATAGATGTCAGCATCCCTTCCCCCACGTGTTGCAACGGCAGACCGCTGTAATGTCTCTGAGAAGCACCTCAGTGACAAAGTCTCAGCCCACAACTTTCAAAGAATCTGATGAAATATGTGGCTCCAATATTGCTGAAAGTTCATGCAGTCATTTCCCTTGACAGCTTGGGATCTCCGCTGTTTATGCGGCCTTGGCCATCCCTCTCAGGGTGTGTAAACATTGTTCATGGGAGCGTTACCCCCTTGCTGGGGTACTGACCTTCTGGAGGTGAGGTCATGTTAGGATTTGGTGACTCCATGCCAGGCTGACCTGCCGGTGGAGCTACACAGTCTCTTGTCCAGTGTCCAGCGTGACCACAGTTGTAGCAGATGTCTGTGGGTGCTCGTAACAGATTCACCATATCAGCTCTAAATGCTCAGCATGTTGCTCCAAACTCGAATCGGCACTGACTACCACATTGTCATCTGCCTCCATGTCCAGGACCAACAGACCTGTAATAAAATGAAGGATAGAAACCAGGAGGAGGTAGCCCCCCTCCTTGAATTAAATTAGACTGAGGTGAGACCATCAGATTTGGAGCACCATGAGATGTAAATGCTGAGACATACCTGTGTTCAATCATTTGCTTTCTCATACTCACTTTCTGTTTTGCTTCCAATAACTAATTTTAGTATCTTTTAGTAATTATCAAACTCAAGCTTTGTCTTTCTCTCCTCCCTTTGAGCCACATGCAAATCGTGTATCAAATGTTTTTCCCAGCGAGCGTATCAGGATTTAAGTTCATCAGCTGAGATTTTGTTTTGTTTATTTATTATTAGGATCCCCAATAGCTGTGCCTTACACCCAGCTACTCTTCCTGGGGTCCACATCATTAAAATACAGTATACAATGTAAATTCATGAACATGTTTGACAGATGACAAATATCATATACATATCAATAAAACTGAACATCCATAAAAAAGGGGCGAGTTACAATTTAAAATATAAAAATTTAACATTTTATAAATAAGTTACAATA
Organism: Fundulus diaphanus; assembly: GCA_037039145.1. Taxonomy (NCBI): domain Eukaryota; kingdom Metazoa; phylum Chordata; class Actinopteri; order Cyprinodontiformes; family Fundulidae; genus Fundulus; species Fundulus diaphanus. The sequence goes on along the minus strand of CM073133.1, from coordinate 56,247,567 downwards.
GATTGGAATGTGAAACAATTTCATTTATAAATAAATTGCTCCTAAAAACTTCTTAAGTTGCATTTTGAAAGCGGACTTGTGTACAATTTTTATGAGAATTAATGGCAATGAGTTCCATTCTTTCATTGCTCTGTAAGTAAAGGTGCATTTGAGAAAATTAGTTTTAGCCCTAGGAATTACAAATCGCCCTTCAGCTGCATGTCTCGTGGCATAACCATGAGAGTCCAAATTATTCTTAAGTTGAACAAACAGAAACAGTGGACTCTTAAGTTTTAAGATTTTCCACGTTGAGAATAATAGCGAAGCTAGTGCCCTGTCATGTACCTTTAGCCAGCTTAGATTTGAATGCATAGTATTTATACTGGTCCTGTGAGAACAATTTAATGCTACACCGGCAGCTTTATTCTGCATTATTTGAAGTTTCTCTAAATCTTTTCTTTTTGCATTTGACCATATTGTTTGACAGTAGTCAAGTTGAGAAATTATTAATGTTCTTACTATAAGCTTAGTCAAATCAGCCGGCAAAAATTTGCTACATCTTCTCAATATAGCTAAAGCTCTGCCCATGTTATTTACAACAACCTCAGTATGTCTTGACCAAGACAGTTTATTATCCAAATAGACACCAAGACGCTTAGCTTCTGTTACTTGCTCAATGAGTGTGTTATTTATTAACAAATTTAACTTTGGGTCATATTTAAGAGACTTGTTTGAACCCAGGACTAAAGTTTTTGTCTTTGAGATGTTCAAAACTAATTTATTATCTAGAACCCATTGCTCTACAATTTTTAAGTCCTTATTTAAAATGGAAGTTAATTCAGATATTGATTTTGCAGATGAATAGACAGTTGTGTCATCTGCATACATTGTTAATTTAGCATATTTTAGTACTAATGGTAGATCATTTGTTAAGATGGCAAATAAAAGTGGCCCAAGACAACTGCCTTGTGGAATTCCACAGTTTACTGACACCCTCTTTGAAAAACTACCATTGAAATACACACTCTGTGACCTATCTGATAAATAATTCTTCATCAATGTTAGAGCTGAAGGTTTAAAACCATACAGCAGAAGTTTTTCAAGAAGCAGTGTATGATCGATCACATCGAACGCGGCTGAAAAGTCTAATAGGACTACTCCACATATCTTTTGATGGTCCAATTCTGTGTACCAATCGTCTGTCATTTGTGTTAATGCTGTACATGTGGAGTATCCTTTTCTATAGGCATGCTGGAAGTTTGTTAAAAGATTATTTTTTGAGAAGTATGATTGTATTTGATCAAAAATGGCTTTTTCAAAAATCTTACTTAAAGCTGGTAACAAGCTTATTGGCCGACTGTTAGGACCACAAAACTGTTAAAAAGCGTACCCTACTAAAGAGGGTACGCTTTTTAACACTACTTCTCTAAATAATTCACCCAAATTGGACTGATTTGTTTTAGGATCCACACCTGTGTGTTTGATTCATTCTTCTCCAGCCTGATCTATATATTTTTCGGTTGCTGTTGTGAATCCCAGTCAAACTTAGGAAGCTCTGCTGAAGTGGATGAGGGAAAATGCTGTATAACTGCATCTGCCCAGGAAGAAATTAATGAAAACAATAAAGTTTCATCCTAACATGGCTCTAAACTCAGTTTTGTGCCTTTGGTTAAATTGTTTAACTCAGCCAGCCACAATCTACCACCAGCAGCAATGCTGGGAAGTTTATTCACCAGAAGTTGCATATCACCAAATGAACAAAGAAAAGACTCCTCGGCTCCTAAATTACTTTGTAACAAGGGCATCTGCATTTTGGTGGGACGTTGAGAATGTGGTTGCATATAATGAATACTTTGGGGTCCATCCTGTGATTTTCCCTTAAAACTTTCCGTTCCTGCTAATTTCTGCCGCTTCTGTAATATCAGAATCTATAATAAAACGATGCAAGCCATTAACATTTGTCATAGATTCCTCAACATTAGCTGCTTCATTTGAGGATAACTCCAAAACTGACTCATGAGTAGATGCAGGGTTAACAAAATCTATCAAATCAGCAGCATTGTCCTTTTGCCTAACACAATTAAGCTCCATTTTACCGTTTAACCTTTAACTTTTAACTTTTAATTCTGTTCACTTGTGTTTTCCCAGACCTGCAATGAGCAGAAGCTGTTAGTGTGCTGTTTCCTGCTCTCTGTTAATCAGCTAGATTTAAGTCTGGTGTATTATATCTATATATATCTATTATAACTAGGCTAAGCTATCAAACAATGAAAAAATCTTAATCACCATTAGGGATGGGGATCGAAACCCGGTTCTATCAAGGACCCGGTTCCACTTTTTTCAAAACCCGAAAATCAATAACGTTTGGGCTTATCGATACCACTATCGAGTCTGGTCGTTTTTTTTTTCTCCCAGAGGTCCTGTAACATAATTGTGTGTCCCTCGAGTCGCGTCATAGCATTTAAATCTAATCAATCCAATCACTGCAGCATGTCCACCAATGTTTTGGAATGAAATTGTAAGCAAACTGATATTAAAAGTAAAACAAGTGAAGTCTGGCAGTTAACTTCGCTCGCGACTCGAGGATGGCTGAACGGACAAAAAGGTCTAAAGTTTGGCTTCATTTTACCAAGCTCAAAGATAAAGAAGAAGCGAAATGCAACTTATGTTGCAAAATCATCTCTTGTAAAGGGGGGAACACAACCTCAATGGCCAAGCACATTAGTATTGTGCATCAAATAAAGGCCAAATGCAGCACCTTCGACTGTCTCCGGGTTGAAAAGACTCCTCCTCCTCCTCCTCCTGCCGCCGCCGCCGCACCACAGTCGGGCCCGTCTTCATCATCCACTCAGAGTACCACTGGTAAGCGCACACACAGACTTTGTAGCTTGTCCGGTCAGTTAAAAATAGTAATTGTGAAATCCGTGTTGTAATCGGCAGCATACAAGCTAGTTAGCTTGAAAAGTAAATAAAGTTTCAGACGTGCTGCGTGATGATGTGTTCAGATTGGCTCAGTAAAACGACAATTAGGTTATCATGATGCGTTCAAGTGTAACGTAAAGAAAAGGGAAATTGAGTTTTTGGCGAGAAACATGGGTAATACAGTTGTATATTGCTCTAATTATTTTAGAATATATAATTAAACTACTGATGCCAACATTTATTAAAAATTACATTTAATTTACAGTTTTTCTCAAATGCTAAAACACATTTCACAAACGTTTCGTCCATGTTCTCCAATGTCTAAACACAACACCCTTTTCTAAAGCTACATAAACACAACCACACCTTCTCCCTTCAAAACTAAAACTTTCACACCCAAAGAGCAGCTCGAAGCTTTCAAAAATGTAAACACTATACACATCATTACACACTACAGCAGAGGTCACGGATTAGCGGACCACGGTCCGGATCCGGACCCAGCTGCTACCTAATCCGGACCCAACCTCATTTAAAACATTTATATATTACTGCATGTTGTCCAACGACAGTGTCTAACTCAGGGGTTAAAGTTCTCTGTCGCTGCGACGGATTTCCGTCATTTGGAAATTGAGCGCAAAAAGTTCCGTCTAGACTTTTTGTTCAAGGTTTTAAACACAAGCTGCTCTCAACCAATCAAACCTGGCAGAGCCGGGACATTAGCCAATCAGAATGAGAGCAGGGCGGGTCTTTCCAAAGCAGACATTGTCAGTCTGAGGCTTATCGGTGTTCATCATTTTAACCTTTGGGAGAGCATTTTAAACTGGCCACAGATGGTATGAATGAAAGTAGCGGTGGTCAAAGGTTTCTATGGATTTATGCAAACCAGCAGGTCAGAAAGTTCAGCAGCTGACAACAACTTCCCTCGGTAAGCGTCAATCTGCTCCGGCAGTTAATTAATGAATTATTTCCACCTGTGGCCAAGTCGTCTGTCAGCGTTTATTCCCTCGCTGATAAACGCTAACCTGACGCCGCCAGATAGATTTGCTCCGCATATCCATCTGGAAACCTTCCGTTGAAGTAATTTTGGGAAGGGGCGAAAATACTGGTTAGCTGATTGGCCTATGTTGGTGATAGACGGGCCAAATAAACCAATCAGATCAACGAAGCATATGACGTACTTGTCAACATGCTTCGTCGTCGCTCGTAACAGAGCGACGACAAAAACACAACCATAAGCCAAGCTACTCTTGCTGCTGCAGGTAAAGGCTCGTTAGCTCAGCAAAGAAATACTCTGTAATTCCGATACAACTTGCTCGATAGCCACGCTAACGCTAGTTTCATCGGCTGAAGCCGCCATGTTCTTTAGACTGAACTGTCGCGCTTCTGGTTGCGTCACACCTCAACCCGCCTCAAAGCCAACGCTGATTGGACGTTCGTTTGGTGAACGGCTCCAAATTTTCTTTAACGGAGAGTAGCCAGACTGATCTGCGAGTGAAACCTTGAAAGCTCGCGAGATCAGGATGGTCTCACGAGGCTAGATAAACGCGGCGACCAACCAGGCATCTCCTCGTGATTCGCTATTATGTTTTAACACAAAGAAGAGTAACGCGCTAGCTCAGGCTAATTTAGCATGACCCTTGAAGAACAAGAGTCGGACTGTGAAACAATGTGCCGCATTTGACTGGGTTCGATTCGGAAAAAGTAAAAAAAAAAAAAAAAAACCTGCGCTGTTCTGAAACAAAGAAGGCAGAGCTGTATCTGCTGTCGGTATGCAACAGTGTTCACCTGATGAGCAGCTGCGCTCCAGGACACTAAATAAAATGACAAGGATTTTGATGCTTACAGATTAAGAAAACTACATCAAAAAGATAAAACAAATAAACTGCAGCTACAACATGGACTGGAGAACGGGTTCTAACTGGGTGAGGCCAGAGAAAGGCGATTCTCAGAGAGTTTTTTTATGAAGTTAAAGTGGAGCGCGGACACAGGGTTCATCCTGGACAGGTCTCCAGTCACTGGGCTAAAATATAACCATTTTATTAAACTTCAAAAAAGTTAAATCATGCCTTTTTATAAACTGTAATGATTAATTGGTGAACAATAACGGGCAAAGCAGAGACTGATTATTGTGCAATCTGTGTCAAATTAAAATGTATAATGTCATGATAGTGTTGGTGATGTGTCCTGCATTTCCAAGGCTGTGTTTGGCCTTGTATGATCATAAAATTGGTTTATATTGAATGTGACAGGGAGCCAGTGGAGTTGATGATGTAATGATGAAGCTGCTGTCTTTGTACTAGCTGGAGTTTATGGAGGGTTTCTGGAGGACAGGGAGCTGGGATTATAAAGTGGACTGTGGACCAGTTTGTCAACAGTGTGAAGGAAGAACTTGATGCTGCAGAGATGAAAGTAACCCAGATGATGATGTGGATGTGGAAAGTGATGGAGAGGCTGTCCAGGATGACGCAAAGGCTTTAAAGCTGAAAGGTGGCAGAGATACAGAAATTTTCAATGGATATTTTAAAAGTATCAGATTTAGTTGACTTTGCACACTAAGCAAGTGAGCCAACTAATGCGGCATGATGTCCACGCCCCGGTAATATATGGGCTTGCGAGAAAATGTTTTCAGTCAAACATTATTTTTGCTTCAACCCCTGTGCTAACTTCACTTGCGCCGCTTCTCTTGTTAATATGGCAAAGCCCTCCGGAGCGTTCCCAAACATATCCGCTTGCTCATACATATGGAGAAAATAGCTGATTTAAAGGCGCAGAACGAATGAGCACCTTGAAATGTTCTTGAGGTTGGCTTTGTTGCCAATCAAACCCAGGTTTAAAATCCTTGCAGGGCAGCCTAAATCTCACTTCTATCATTAAGCCATAAAAATGAAATTAAAAAAAGTTCAGTTTTATAAAAGATGTGAAAGTCAAGAAATTGTCTATATACCAAACTGTGAAAGATTGTGGTTCTCTATTTCAAAAAGCACTTTGGATTTTAAAATAGAAAAACGTTCTATTTTTATGTTAAAAAGTCAATGTATAAGGTGGATGCATAAACATTTTATTTCAGTGTTAAATACTGTTTAAAGTAACGGATTGTAATAAAAAATGTGTCCGGACCTTTACTGGTTGTTGATTTTCTTTATTCGGACCCCGCTGATTTTTAATTAGTGACCCCTGCACTACAGCAAAACAATTGAAAACACAATGCTCAATTTGTGAGAAGGTTCTTTGTTTCTTTACTGCCAATGCATATTTTTAGAAACTTTACAATTCTGGATCTTCTTAGAGTTCTGCAGAGGATTGGGCATTTATATTTGTGAGTTTCATATGAAGGGTATAAATCTATAGTAAATTCTGTACACTACTGTAACACAACTCACTGCAAAAGCAGAATCTATTGCACACAACAGTACTCTTGAAAACATGATCAGGGTGTGAAGTTTTTTTTATTCATTTTACAGTATTTACACCACAATCACTGTGCGGCATCATGTCGCTGAGCTGCATCAGGCCACATCACCTCATCCACATCACAGGCTATATTGTCTCTTGCCAGGCACCGTGGGAAAAACGCCCTGGAATGGCGGATCCATCCTTGGAAGTTCTCCACTGGGATGTCAACACACGCCAGCTCCATTGCCCTTAGGAGGTTTTCTCTAGTGTATGGTTGTCTGTCATAAACCTTCCATCTCCACGATGAGAAGAACTCCTCTATAGGGTTCAGGAAAGGGGAGTAGGGTGGCAGACAGACGTTTAAATAGTGGTTACTGTTGGTGGTGAACCACTCACTGATTTGGTTTGTTGTGTGGAAGCGTACATTGTCCCAAATGATCACATAAATGGGATGTTCGGGCCCAGGATGGTGGTGTTGGCGGTCCAGGAGGATATCTTTTAGCTCCTCTAGGAAGGTTAGGAGACGTTGGGTGTTGTAAGACCCAAGGACAGCCTGCCGGTGGACAAGCCCCTCCAAACCCATAGCCGCACAAAGAGTAATTACCCCCCCCCCCCCCCCCCCCCGTTGGCCAGGAACCTCAGTGAGCCAATGATGTTACGGCCTCTTTGCCTTCGTTTGTGCAGGTTGAAGCCAGCCTCATCCAGGAAGAGGTACTCATGAGGTCTGGCCATCGCGTCCAACTGTAATATCCTCTGTGAAAATGTGAAAGTGCACAGGTGTTCAGAACAACAGTCAATCAGGTAGCATATTACTGTATTGTCCAGAAGTAATGTAGGCCACTGAGCAACACAGTATGTTTACTAACTGTACTGTGAACATGGATGTATACTTACTTGCACATACTCGTAACGTAGGTCTTTGTGTCGTGCAGAGTTTCACTCAAAGGGAACCCTATAGACTTGTTTCATCCGCATCTTTTGGCGCCGGAGAACTCGGTCTATTGTGACCAAGCTGACATCATCAATGCCCTCAAAGTTCACATTATCGTCAATGACTTTGTCTCTGATCTCCCGGAGTCTGATGAGGTTGTTCTCACGAACCATATCCACAATGGGGGTTTCTTGTGCCGCTGTAAATATGGCAACCCGCCCACCTCTATGTGGCATTCTTTCAACTCTAAAGAAAGAAACGTGTCGTCGATTGACATGTTTTACAATACAGTAACAACTGATTTGAAACTACTGTAATAGACTACTTTCACAGGCTTGTAAAATTGTATTGTGACAAAGAAAGCAATAGAGTACAATACCTGTTGTGTTGTCTGAATGCCCTGATAATGGTGGCCACGGTGAAACTACTCAGGTTTGGACGGACTCTTAGTCCTGCTTCAGCCATTGTCATGCCATGGGCAATGACATGGTCAATGACTGTTGCTCGCATCTCGTCCGTAATGATGGTACGAGGTTGTCTTGCTCTCCCTCCTGGACCTTCTCTTCCTCCCTGGCCTGCTCCTCTTCCTCCCTGGCCTGCTCCTCTTCCTCCCTGGCCTGCTCCTCTTCCTCCTTGGACAGCTCTTCTCCCTCCTCTGACGCGATTACCTCTTCCCCTGACTCTGCCTTCATCCATTGTGTTTGTTTGGAATCTTCAGCAAACCGTGCACTCTGAACTTGCTTTTATACATGTGGTCACAGCATTAGCAACAGGTGTTTTCAATTTTGAGTCGTTGGGTGTAATGAATGACGCCAGGTGTGTTCATTTTGTTCAAATATTGCTGACTGTGGCAAGCATTTTGCATCACATGAGCTTTCATTTGAGAATATGAGCAGAGTTCTTTTGCAACTTGTGTTTTAGCAAGGAAAAATGTGTTAAGATTTATGTGAATGGAGGATTGTGTTTTGTGAATTGTGTCTTCATGTGAAATGTGTTTATGATATTGGAAAATGATGGCTAGATTTAGTAAATGTGTTTAGACAACTGGTCATTTGGTTTAGAGGATTGGCTTTTGTGTTTTAGCATTTGAGAAAAACTGTAAAATACAATTATTTATTTGCTACATATTTTCCTAATCACTAAAACATGATGAAAAGTGACAGTAGACAATACATTAACCAACAATTGTGAAATTTTATATATTTTTTTAAACCAAAAGAAGACATTTCTTCAAAATATAGGACATTTCTTCGAATAATTTTTTTTACCACTTCCTTTCTGTCTGAGAAAAACATTTGGAGGACCTTGTAATGATTTGTTTTTAATTATAAGTGAAAATATATCTACCATTTCTGTTTCCCATTAATTTAGATTGTGTTCAGTTCAAGCTCACCTCAACTCAACTCAACAACTAATGTAGAACAGATTACTAGATCAATGTGTGCTTCTGTGCTTTTTTGTCTCTCTTGTTGTGTCTCTGCTCTGTCTTCTGTAACCCCAGTCGGTCGAGGCAGATGACCGTTCATACTGAGCCCGGTTCTGCCGGAGGTTTTTTTTTCCCGTTAATGGGTGGTTTTTCTTCCCACTGTCGCTTCATGCTTGCTCAGTATGAGGGATTGCAGCAAAACCATGTACAATGCAGACGACTCTCCCTGTGGCTCTACGGTTCCCCAGGAGTGAATGCTGCTTGTCAAGACTTTGATGCAATCAACTGGTTTCCTTATATAGGACATTTTGACCAATCTGTATAATCTGACCCAATCTGTATAATATGATTGAACTTGATTTTGTAAAGTGCCTTGAGATGACATGTTTCATGATTTGGCGCTATATAAATAAAATTGAATTGAATTGAATTGAATTGAACTCCAGCCCCCATTGGCCTACCCCAAACTCCCTTCACCCTGGCTGCCAGGAAGATGCCTTCTAATCAAGTGGAGCAGTGTCACAGGGCTGTCACAAAATTTGTGGTGAAAGGCTTGCACCCTTTTGCAACAGTTGAATCACTGTGGTTTAGGGAAATGACAAAGGCCCCTCAATCCACGTTACACCCCTCCAAGCAGGTCTGTTCTATCAAACACCCTCATCCCTGCATGGTATGAGGTGGAGAAGCAGAATGTCTTTACAGAGCTGGCAAATGTTAGCAAGGTAGCCATTACAAGTGATGGGTGGACTAGCTTAGCGCAAGACCACTACATTACTGTGACCGCCCATTACAGCAGCCAAGGCAAGCTTCAACAAAAAGTCCTCTGGACCAAAGCTGTCTACTGAGCGCAGACCGGGGAGACAGTGGCAGTGGAGATTGGGGAGGTGTTGGAAGAGTTTGGCATTACTCACAAGGTGGTTGTCATGACTGTAGACAACGCGTCCAACATGGATGTTGCTGCAAAGAAGCTGGACATCCTCAAACTGGGTTGCTTTGCCCACACCTTTAACTTGGCTGCGCAAAAAGTTTACAGCATTGCTACAGTGACCCGGTGGGCAGCAAAACTAAGACCAGTCATCGTGTGGATGAAACGATCTTCAATGGCGAAGATAGTGCTAAAAGAAAAGCAGCTCCTCCTCAAACTTCCTCAGCACACCATGATACTGGATGTGAAAACCAGGTGGAACTCCCTGTTTCTGATGGTTGAGAGGTTCCTTGAGCAGTATCCGGCTCTCCAAGCTGCAGTGTTGAATCCACGTATAAGAAAGCCCATGGAGAGGGACCGACTGGATAGGATCACAGATGAGGACTTTACCAAAGCAGAGGAGTTCATAAAGTTCGTGAAGGTCCTGTACACTTCTACACTGTGTGTATCTAGTGAGAAAACCCCCACCTGTGGACAGATCCTTCCGATACTCATGAAACTGAAGACCCACTTCACAGTTCAGGAAGGAGACTCATTTGTATCCGACATTAAACGGAAGGTTTTGACTGACCTATCTGGACGTTACCAGGAGGAAAAAATCCAACAGTTCCTCGAAGAGGCGACAGCGATGGACCCAAGGTTTAAAGCCAAAAGTGTCAGGCACACCACCTGGGAACGTTTGCAGGAGGCAGCTGTAGCAACAAATGCTACAGAAGCTGATGTCCCAATCCCTGAGTCCCATGAGGACAGCGACACAACCGAGGAGGCTATGTATGAGAATCCTCGGGTTGAAGTCAGTCCACCACCACAACCTAAGAAGAGTGCCTTGGAGGAGCTATTTGCCGAGGAGGAACAAGAGCGACGGACCATCCATATGAATAACTCCAACAGCAGCATTCAGCAGAGAGTATGTGAGGAAATCCAGCTCTACAGAAGCCTGCCTATGATTTCTATAGCAGAGGACCCAGTTCTCTGGTGGTGGACAAAGAGAGACACCCTGCCCCTGCTAGCGGAACTCTCTCACGGCTACCTTACTGTCCAAGCGTCTTCCACCCCTTCAGAGAGGGTGTTTTCCACTGCTGGGGACACCATCAGCCAGGAGCGTTCGAGGATCATGCCTGACAAGGCAGACATGTTAATTTTTCTGCAAAAAAATACCTGTTAATTTATGAGCTGATATTTTATTTCCTTTTGTGTGACACAGCATATTATTTATTTAATTTATATACATTATGACATTTTATTTTTCATTTGGTGCTGCTGATATATTCTAGTTAGTTTTATGTAATTTCGAAGTGGCCTATTACATTAGCCATGTTTATTGAAGGCTAGAAACGTTTTTGTTATGATCACTTGTTAAGCAAAAAAAGCAATACCAGTTCTGTTAAAAACATATTGTTGCATCGTCTTTCCACCAAATAACAGAAAAGTATCGATAGTGGTATCGATAAAGACTCGGATCGGTAAGGAGTATCGATAAAGGTATCAATATCAATAAATATTAACGATCCCCATCCCTAATCACCATTTATTCGCAAATTATATTTTATTTCTGAAAGTGTAAAAGCTCATTTAGGCATTTTAATATACTATTTTGCAATAGATGACTCTAATTAAAATTATGCTCTTACAAAAGGTATCTTCCCTTTTTTTCTTTTTTTTTTTTTTTTTTTCAATTACCTCAAGCAAATGTTTAATGCTCCCCCAAATTTCCAACAACTTTTCCCAAGTTCTAACCTCTTTCTGACTTTTAGGCTACGGTTTAAAATAAGATTTGCTCCAAAACTCACCGTCCAGCCAGCCGTGTTTTCTCCAATGAAACTCTCCCATCAGCTGCTGTTAACACTTCAATTCACTTTTCTCCGTTCAAACTTTTCCTGCGCTTCAACAAACATCATTAATGCATCAACCTTTTTTCCGAATTTCCAAATTCCCCTTCACTTTCATCATCTTTTGAGGACTTAGCTAGAACCATGTTCTCTGTGTTGTCATGAGTAGAATTTACTACAAAAAAGCAGTATTTGAAAATTCTACCTCACTTCATGAATGAAAAAACATCGCTCTGCAACCAGTTAGCATTGAGAACCGTCTGCAGGTGCGGTGAATGGCTCCACGACGTGGCGAGTGATGTATTAATCGAGCGACTCAACAGATTGATGATGAAATTCGTTGTCAAAGTTTTTAATTGTCGATTTTTTTTTTTATTAATTTTATCCATTCGTTGTTGCAGCCCTAGACTCCACTTTGCTCTCAATAAAGTGGATTGAGCAAACAGCAAAAGAATAAATCCCAACAATTTTCAGTTTTTAATCTTTGCAAACACCATTAAAGTTTATTGTTGTCATAATCTAAATTCAGTTCACCCACTGATTACAATGATCGTAATTGCCACTCCCTGCTCTGGGTCCGACCAACTTCTGATATGTAGCAGACTACTGAACAGCTTGAGTTATTTTATGCAATGATTTATGTTTAATGTCTGCTGTTGCCTTCTCTCCTTGCAGTAATAAAGAGTGCCCTACCTGTCGTAAGAAACTTGTTTCTAAACGGTCACTGCGTCCTGACCCCAATTTTGATGCTCTGATTAGTAAGTACACAGAAGAACAGAAGTAGGTATCTTTAATTCTGAAATGTGTCTCATTTAAATAAGAATACTTTGCAAAAACTATAATATTTTTAAACATATTTTGACATTTTTATTTTTACATTCTTTGAATCACTCTGTGGTTTGCTAATGCATTGATTTATTATGCATGTATTATTCATGCATTGTACATGCACAGTGCATTCATATGTGAGAAGTGTTTTTTCTCAAAACCACAGTCTGAATGAAAGGTACCCCTGTAAACCTATGGGAAAAGTTAGTTTCCTTTGTGCTAGTAAAATGTAGTGAAACAGCTCTTAAAAGTCTTCCAGGCAAACTTTTCAAAGGTAAATTATTTTGAAATAACTGAGGTAAACTAACAAAACTGACGCTAAAAGAATAACTAGAGCAGTTTTGGATGTAGCAGCTTACTGTGCAGCATGATTAAAGACAATTAAAACCTCTATACAAAAGCATGATTTTAATGAGAAAAAAATAAAACACGCTAATACCTGAATATAACACACACATTGTCAAAACTGTGTTATAATAGTAGTGTATATTCAGGTCCAGAACACTGGAGAAATCTCTTAATTCAGCTGAGTAGCTGCAAAACAAAGTTGCTGCATCCAAAATCTGTATTTTGTCTTATTTCAGGTAAGATTTATCCCAGCCGAGATGAGTATGAAGCCCACCAGGAGAGAGTTTTGGCTCGCATTAGCAAACACAACAATCAACAAGCTTTGTCCCACAGCATAGAAGAGGGTTTGAAGATACAGGCTATGACCAGGTAAACACAACACTCCTCCAGAGTGCTGCATAGCTGCTGCTCATATATGCTATGTCTGTGTACTACGTGGTTCTCTCACTGTCAGGCTGCAGCGTGGTAAGAGACATACAGTGGAAAATGGCAGCGGAGCTGAGGACAACGGAGACTCTTCACACTGTAGCAATGCATCTGTCCACAGTAATCAGGTATGTCCTAGTGCAAAGGTTCCCAAACATTTCAGCTACTGACCCACAAAACGGTACCAGAATGGACTCATGATGCAAACCACTGGCTGAGTATACAAATATTTCTACCAACCCAATAAATCATGGGTATTATAATAATAATGCAAACAGCATCGACAGCCAGTGGGTTTAGTTTTGCCTGTTTTCAAGGCAAGGCAAATTTATTTGTATAGCACATTTTAGTAGAAGGACAACGCAAAGTGCTTTACGTGATTAAAACCTAGGAAAATAAAACAGAATAGAAGCACAGTCAGTCATTCACCCATTCAATCACACGTTCATGTTTGTAACAACATCTGCCCTGCGGCAGGCTGACAGAGGTGAGGCTGCCATACATCGGCGCCACCGCGCCCTCTGAACACCAGCAGGCAATGGGGTACCGCGAGCGAGCTATTTTTAGAAACGTAACGTCACGATGACGTCACATCACGTGGTACGCAGTAGGGCAAACTCCCAAACCCGCCGCTGTTTTGCTGTGGAAGAGACGTGCGTTAGCCTAGGTTGTACTCGTTTAAAAGACTGCTTTTTTCAAAATCTAAGACCATGGTTTATAAACATTGTTGCTATGGAACGTGCAACAGCGACTCGAGGTACGCTGATCGGCCGCATATGAAGGATGTTTTCTTCATTACTTTCCCGAAATTCAAGAGTGCCAAGGAGAAATGTGTGCGCTTGGTCCACCGGTGCGGTCGGCCTATATATGTAGCAAGCATTTTGTCGGAGGAAAGGGCACAACCGAAGAACATCCTGACCCAATTCCAGCGACATCAAGTAGTGAACAGGTAAGATTATTTTGGTGGCCGACATGTTAATAATGAAGCGCCTGCTACCATGATAGCATATAGGCTATCATAGTAGCAGGCGCTAACATGATACCCTGCTACCAGGATAGCCTACTCAAAAACATTTCAAATGAGACAAACATTAAACATATACCGATCCCTGGACGGTGATTACAAACAAAAAAAACGGCCGACGACGGCATGACCGCCACGCAGGAAGAAAAAAAACAAAGCTTACCGTTCGATCTACTCGGCCCGTTTTCCAGTCTTTTTAAGCCCTCGACACTCAAGCCATCGTTTGAGCTGAAGGTTGGTGTGTTCTTCGACAGTGCGACCAGTAAACCGTGCGCCTGGGACATCGTCTTGGGAAAGTTTAATGGCTGCAAAGTCGGTCATATCGCTGGTTCTGTTGCTGGTTGCTACGTGCGTTCTCTGTTTGTCCTACCTAAGTGGCAAAAGGGGCGTTGCTCTTGAGACGGTGACGTCACGTGCGCGGTACCCCATTAGGGTAAAGTGTCTTCCCAAAGGACGTAACGACGGAGACGGTCGGAGCGGGGATCGAACCGGCAACCCGCCAATTGCAGGATGACCTCCTGTGCCACTGTTGCCTCCTGTCCCTGTCCTTTTAAACCAGTTGAGAGCTGTACCAGAAAGGCCGACCCAGTTCTCCAGGCGCTCTAACAGGATGGAGTGATCAACAGTATCGAATGCTGGACTGATGTCCAGTAGTACCAGCACTGTGGTTCTTCCACAGTCTGTATTTATATGGATGTTATTGAACACCTTGACAAGGGTGGTCTCTGTACTGTGGTGAGCACGGAAACCTGACTGAAAAACATCATAGGGGCTGGTCATAGTTAAGAAGGTGTTTAATTGTTGAAACACAACTTTTTCAATAATCTTACTGATAAAGGGAAAGTTTAAGATGGGCCTGTAGTTCCGAGTAGTTTGTCTAAATTGTTCTGTTTCAACAGTGTTTTGATAATTGCTGTTTTTAGAGACTGGGGGAAAATACCTGACAGAAGGGAACTGTTTGTTATCTGAGTCAAATCAGATGCTATGAAAGCAAAACTTTCTTAAAGCTGCGGGTAGAGCATCAAGGCTGCAGGAGCAGGAACTTAGTTGGTTAAAGATTTCTTCAAAGCTTTTGTTTTTTATTTGAGACTTTATCAAGATAAGTTGTAGTTGGAGACAGCTTTCGGATTTTATCAGTAAAGAAATAGCAAATTGGTTGTAGGCCCTGGTGGAGTGGAGTTCAGAACATCATTAACTTGGAGTCTGGTCTTTCTCCACCTGCATTCAGCTTTTCAACACTCCCTTTTTTCACTTCTAACTACTGGAGCACTTTTCCACTGAGAATTCTTCTTCCCAGAAACAACCTTCACTTTAATTGGAGCAGTGTAGTCAATGATGTCTGAAACTTTAGAATGAAAGTTATCTACTAGTTAATCTACTGAGTTACAGCACAAGGTTGAAGTAGAAGAGTAAGCTGGCATAAAAGTTTCAATCACATTGTCCTTAAAGATACGTTTTCTTATGATGTCCCTTTGGCTAAATGAGTCATTGGAGACGCTAACAAAGGTAATAGAAAAGTGATCAGATAGGGCAACATCAGTTACATTGACCTTGGAAATGTTTAGAAGCTTAGTGATGATCAAGTCTAAAATATGTCCCTGTTTGTGTGTTGGCTGTTTAACATGTTGAGTTAAACCAAAGTTTCTAAGTGTGTCACACAGTTCTTTTGCACCTCTGTCTTAAGGGTTGTCAGCGTGAAAGTTTCTGATTTTCTTATCCAGACAGCTTGTAAAGAGTTTTTCCAGGGTCAGGCTTTCTTTCATGATCCTTGGAAGGATTTCTGTAACATTAGCTGCCTAACTCTTGTCTGACTGTTGTCATTGTGTCACTTCACCCGTATTGGCGTGCCTGCTGGCAGTAGTCAGAGAGCGGCGATGTATGCAGCCTCGCCTCTGTCAGTCTGCCCCAGAGCAGCTTTGGCTACTAACATAGTTCCAAAAAAGTTAAAAAAACAATGACCATGACCTTGATGAATCTTCACCAGCCTACTAACTTAGCTCATCACGGTCAAGGTGTGAATCATGAATGCGTGTGTGAATGGGTGAACTGACTGTAGTCTAAAGCGCTTTGGGGTCGTCGGACTAGTTAAAGCGCTATACAAGTATGCCATCTACCATTTAACATTAGAAACAGGCCATAGTTCAAAGATAGATCAACACCTCTGTGCTCTTCTTGTTACAGAAGTGTTTAATCCCATGTCCAGGTCCATTGCACAATATTCTTGGTCCTATGGCTTCTTTTTTTCTCTGTTAGCTTAGAGTGAAGATAGTTTACATACCTTTGATTATTGTCATGATCTTCCTGGGTATCATGTCGAAGCGGAGTGAATCTGTTTTGTAGTGAAATTTCAACATTTCCAGCAGGTTTATGCCTATCTTTGTCGTGAGAACAGCCTGTTGTTGTTTCGCTTTTCTTAGGACACTTCTCTGTCAAGAGGCAATAAAGTTAAAGTTGATTTAATTAAACAAAGCTGGGATGAGGTTTATGTAGAAGATGTAAACATGGCATACGATAATTTTTTAAATACTATTACCTTGTGCGAAAGAAGTTGCCCCCTTGTCCATAAGGTAAAGAGAAATAAAAATGTGGAAAAGTCATGGCTAACCAAGGGTATTCAAAAAGCTTGTACAAAGAAAAATAAGTTGTATAAAGACTTCTTGAAAAATAAAACTCAGGAAGCAGAACAGACATATAAAACCTATAAGGATAAATTAATAAGCATTATGAGATCTAGTAAAATAAATTATAGCAAAATTGTTGAAGAAAATAAATCAAATATCAACACTTGGTGTGTACTAAATCAGATAATTAAAAAAATTAAAAAGGGTAGCAGTTCTAGTTTTCCTAATCATTTTTTAACAAAAGAGAAGTGTAAAATCAACAAATCTAATGACATTGCGAATTAATTTAATAAATTATTTTCTGATATTGGGCCAAACTTGGCAAAAGGGATAAATTCTAATTGTGATGACAATAATATCTTAGACTTAGACTTTCTTTATTGTCATTTTGTATACACAGAGTGCATACAGAACGAAATTTCGTTTTCACACAGCTCAGAAAGATTGCAGTAACTCTACAGGATACCTTGCGGTGAATTTCAGTACAGGATAAAGTGCAGTGATAAATCGCAGTCACTTACAGGATAAGTTTCAATTGACTTCCGGATAAAGTGCAGCAGTGAACAGTAGGCAGTTGAAATGTAAACAATGTAAAACAAATGTAAACAAATATGCAGTAAGGTGCAGCAGTGATTTAAAAGTAGACAGTTGCATTGTACACAGTTTTGCAGTACGTTTCCCGGTAAAGTGCAGCAGCAATTTTGCAGGATACAATACAATGTGCAAATGTGCAAATCAGCGAGTCGAGTGTGGTACACAGTTTTTATACTTCAGCAGTTCAGCAGTTCAACAGTCTGATGGCAGCAGGGAAAAAGCTTTTGCAGAACCTAGTGGACCTGCAGCGGATGCTGCGGAACCTCTTTCCAGAGGGCAGCAGGGAGAATAGTCTATGGTGGGGGTGTGAGGGGTCCCTGATGATGTTACGGGCTCGAGACACACAGCGCTGCGATGAAATGTCTTTAATGGAGGGAAGAGGAGCCCCGATGATCCCTTCTGCTGTCCTCACCACTCTCCTCACGTTCTTCCAGTCGGAGGCACTGCAGCCTCCACACCACACAGAGAGACAGCTGGTCAGAATACTCTCTATGGTGCTTCTGTAGAAGGTCGTGAGGATGGGCGGGGGCAGGTGGGCTCTCCTCATCCTCCGCAGAAAGTACAGTCGCTTTTGTGCCCTCTTCACCAGTGACGTGGTGTTCACAGTCCAGGTGAGGTTGTCCGTGATGTGCACCCCCAGGAACTTGGTGCTGCTGACCACCTCCACCGCTGAGTTGTTGATGAGCAGTGGAGCATGGTGAGGCCGGTTTTTCCTGAAGTCGACGATGATCTCCTTCGTCTTCTCCACGTTCAGGATCAGGCTGTTGTCTCTGCACCAGCCCACCAGCTGCTCCACCTCCTCTCTGTAGTCCTGGTCGTTGTCGTCTCTGATCAGGCCCACCACCGTTGTGTCGTCTGCAAACTTCACGATGTGATTGGTGGTGGACCTGGGGACGCAGTCGTGTGTCATCAGGGTGAACAGCAGGGGGCTCAGGACGCAGCCCTGAGGGGAGCCCGTGCTGAGGGTGATGACATCAGAGGTGTTCTGTCCGACCCGGACTGACTGAGGTCTGTTGGTGAGGAAGTCTAGCAGCCAGTTTCGTAGGGGTGTGTTGAAGCCCAGATGCTCCAGTTTTCCCACCAGATGTTGTGGGATGATGGTGTTGAACGCTGAACTGAAGTCCAGGAACAGCATCCGCACGTGCGTGTTCTTCTCCTCCAGGTGTGCCAGGCTCAGGTGAAGAGCGGAGGAGATGGCGTCCTCAGTGGAGCGGTTCCGTCGGTAGGACTGGAACGGGTCGAGTGTTGGGGGGAGACTGGAGACGATGTGTTCCTTTACCAGCCTTTCAAAGCACTTCATCATGATGGGAGTCAGTGCAACAGGCCGGTAGTCGTTGAAACAGGTGACTTGAGGTTTCTTTGGCACCGGAATGATGGAGGCAGACTTGAAGCATGCTGGCACTATGGCTTGGTCCAGCGAGGTGTTAAAAATGTCTGTGAGGACACCAGCCAGCTGACCTGCAAACTCCTTGAGCACCCGCCCAGGTATGTTGTCGGGGCCTGGGGCCTTCCGCGGGTTGACTCTCCTCAGAGTCTTCCACACGTCGGCGGTGTCAAGGCAGAGGACCTCCTCTTCCTGATGGGGAACAGCCTTCACTGCTGGTGTGCTGTTTAGTGCCTCAAACCTCCCAAAGAAGTTATTTAGTCCATTGAGGAAGTCAGCATCAACTTCACCCACCGGGGGGGAGGGGGTGTTGTATTCAGTGATCGCCCGGATGCCTTTCCACATGCTCCTGGTGTTGCTGGCGTCATGGAAAAGCTCCTGGATTTTCTGACTGTGGTTCCGCTTTGCTAACCTGATGGCACGGTTCAGGTTGGCTCTCGCTGAATCGTAGGTAAAATAACAAATTTAGATAAACTATATTTTACAGGGTACAACTAAAAATGAAATTATTACAATTGTTAAAATATTTAAACGTTTTAAAAACTCAGAAGACTGGAATGGATTAGATTTGTCGGTATTAAAAGAAGTCATTGAGTATATTGCCAAACCACCTGCACACATTTGTAACCAGTCCCTGCAGTTAGGCAGGTTTCCAATAAACATGGAGATTGCTAAGGTTATCCCTATTTACAAGGCTGGGAACAAGCATGACTTTTCTAATTACAGGCCGATCTCCCTTTTATCTCAATTTTCAAAAATATTGGAAGAAAAATTTCAAAAGATTATATAATTTTACTGTAAAACATAATATTCTCTGTGAACAGCAATATGGGTTCAGACCTGATAGGTCCACTGCTCTGGCACTGATCCTGTGGAAAAAATATCTGATGCCATTGATAATAAAAAATACACTGTAGGAGTGTTCTTAGACCTAACTAAAGCTTTTGATATTGTTAATCATGAAATATTACTTAAAAACTTTGTAGATATGGAATTAGGGGTGTGGCTCTTTCTTGGATCAAGAGTTATTTAGAGAATAGATCACAGTATGTCCACATTAAAAATACTGATTCACAGTTACTGACAATGACCACTGGTCTCCCGCAGGGGTCAGTGTTGGGTCCTTTATTATTTATCCTTTTATATTAATGATATATGTTTAGTCTCAAAACTATAACATTTTATATTATTTGCAGATGATACTAATATCCTTAGTTCTGGAAAGGATTTAAAACCTCTAATGGAGACAATTGAAAAATAATTAAATATATTGTTGGTTTGATTCAAACAAATGAACCTTAAATCTAAAGAAAACTAAATTTATAATATTCAAAAATTGTGCTATTAATGTGAACACAAAACTGAAAATAAATGACACAGATATCGAAAGAGTAAGTGATGTAAAATTTCTTGGGGTAACAATAGAAAATAAGTTAAATTGGAAACCACATATTGACTATATCAAATCAAAGTTGTCTAAAACATTGGCAGTGTTATACAAATTATACAAAAGAGCTTTTAAATCAAAAAATATATATCTTGTACTGTTCATTAGTTTTGCCTTACCTGATGTACTGTACTGAAGTGTGGGGAACACCTATAAAACTAATTTAAATCCTTTGTTCATAATTCAAAAGAGAGCTATTCAAATTATAAATAAAGCAGATTATAGAGAGCATACAAACCAACTTTTTGTTAATTTAAAAACATCAAAATTTAAAGATTTGGTTGACTTTAAGACTGCTCAATTCATGTACAAAGTAAAGAATAATTTGTTTCCAGTACATATTCAGGGTCTGTTTTTGATCAGGGACAGTGCTTCTGATCTTAGAGGGTATACAATATTCAGAAAACCAAAAGCAAGAACAAATATAAAACAACATTGTATTTCTTTTGTTGGGGTTGATGTATGGAACAAATCGGGAGCTAAAAGACCGCACAATGTTAATAAGGTTTAAAAACATTTAAGAATAGTGTGATTAAAAATTCTGAATCATGTGAATGCAATTAAGAGCAGTAGGTATTTGGTGCATTACCTTTCTTTTCAAAATGTTGTTATTGTAGAATAATTATTTTCCTAAAATCAGTTTTTGGTATTTAGTATAAAAGGTAGCCATCTATTTTCTTTTATCTCTTTCTTTCTTGTCCAATGTAAATTGGTTTTGGAGGGTGGGCATTATGAGCTTATTGCTTCTGCCAATTCGCCCTTTTCAGACTTTTAATTTGTTACTTGGACATATACTGTCATTTATTATATACTTGTGTGTCTGAAATAAATATAATTTTAAACTAAAACTAAACTAATAACATTTCGCCACATTAGATCCACTAACGTTCATGTATCTGTTTGGGATTTTATGCGATTGACCAATAAATATAAAGTATATAAAATATGCGGTAATATCGGACAGTTTTCTTGGTCTAGGTGTGGGGTTCCTTGGTCTTTGTTGACCTTGTGCCCAGCTTGTTCCAGGGGGGCTGCAGGTGGCTTTATTCTTATTTCCATCAGGGAACGGTTTGCTCGCTGAGGGAATAAATAAATAAATCCAACTTTCTGTAGTTTTGGCTAAGAGATAAAAAGGAGATAAAAAGTTAAAGGCAGGAAAATCCAATCAGGCAGGGAGCAGAGAAAAAGGTGCTGGATCGGGCAGAAGACAAAAAAACAACAACTATAATATAAATATTATTCACCTTTATCATTTATATTGTTTAGTTTATTTTATTTAAAGGATATCATGACCCCAACTTTGGGAATCAGTGTCCTAGTGGTCAGTAGTAAATGTGCGTAATTCCAGACATTTTTGTTACAGAATGGTATGTCTTGTAGCATACTGGTAGCAGTAAAACAAATGTATATGTTTTCATGCTGTTTTGGTACCCCAGGAGGCA
Source organism: Fundulus diaphanus (assembly GCA_037039145.1). Taxonomy (NCBI): domain Eukaryota; kingdom Metazoa; phylum Chordata; class Actinopteri; order Cyprinodontiformes; family Fundulidae; genus Fundulus; species Fundulus diaphanus. The sequence continues at coordinate 56,226,048 of CM073133.1, read as the reverse complement.
GGTCCAAGCATCAAGCGCACCAAGACGAGTGATGACAGTGGTTTGGACATGGATAATGCTGCTGAGAATGGCGGAGGAGACTCTGCAATTGATGGAGGTGCCAGTGAAATAGAGCTAGTGTTCAGGCCACACCCTACCCTCATGGAGAAGGATGATGGTCACAACAGGTGTGTTCACCAAAAAACTAATGTATGGAGTTTTAAATTGTCAACTTATTGTTGTTCAGAAGTGAGCTGCTGAAGGTAGTGTCAAACACACATTTAGATCTGGTTTTGCATTGTCATTGTGTGTGTGTGTGTGTGTGTGTGTGTGTGAATGACTGTAGCGTAAAGCATTTTTGGGTCATCGGAATTGATAAAGTGCTATACAAGTACAAGCCATTTACCATCTATAAGGCTGTTCCTGACTGTATCTTTGCAGTGTGGAGTTTGTTCCTCGCTACATAAAGACATCTGGTAATGCCACTGTGGATCACCTGTCTAAATACCTGGCAGTCCGACTGGCTCTGGAGGAGCTGAGAAGAAATGCTGAGGCCAGTCCTGTTAATGTTGAGGGAGCGTCAGAGAAACAGTACACCATCTACATCCCTACGGCTGGAAACCAGTTCACTGTGAGTATACTGCGGCAGGACTGCACTGGGACTAGAAAATGCCAGGGCCATTTTTGGTCATGGCAGCCCTCCATGATTATTTATACAATATAACGGAGGCTCACCACATACCAGAGGAGATATGGACACATTGTGTTGTTTCTTAAATTAAAGCAACCATGTATATGTGTGTGTGTGTGTGTGTGTGTGTGTGTGTGTGTGTGTGTGTGTGTGTGTGTGTGTGTGTGTGTGTGTGTGTGTGTGTGTACATATATCACGGCAGCAGCGCTGTCTCTAAGTGCTGCGCGATCCATAGAAAGACAGTCACTCAATTTAATCTCGTGAATAAAACTTTTGGCCAGAATTCAACTTTTCATCTGCTGGCATAAACAATGTAAAGTCAGGAGAGAGAAAGAGACATTTTCTGATTCTCACTCGTTGTCTTCTCCCCGATCCGTTGCAATTCTCTCCTCTGTTGCCTTTTACCTCTTGGTTCCTCTCCTCCTTCATCACTCACTAAATTTGACCTTAGATGTCTCACGTACCAGACAGCTTCCCTGATTTCAGCCATATTAGCATATTTGCAAGAATGATTGAAGCAGAGGCCACAAGCTAGGTGCGCATATACAGCACAATGCGTATATTTCATCTTCAAATGAAGCGTAGAAAAAGATTTCTTCTAAATAAATACATTTTAGTGTGAATACTGTATTGTTCTGTTATGACACCCAAGCACCAGACCAACACATAATTTTAGGATGAACAGAACGGGACAGCTTTCACCCAGCCCAGGAGTCAGCAACCCAAAATGTTTGAAGAGCCATATTGGACCAAAAAAACAAAAAACAGATCTGTCTGGAGCCGCAAAAAATTAAAAATCTGATATAAGCCTTATAATAAAGGCAACATGGGCTGTGTCTATATTAGCTATGTTAGCCTCCTATCAAATGGCTAAGTAGGCTACGAATATATAATGAGCATTCATGTTTAATTTTTATTTTCCTTGCAGCACATCCTGGAGAGAATAAAGCACCACTTGACTATACTGCTCTATGATGAGGCTTTAAATTTAACTTCCAAAACAATTTCATTGCGTTGATGAATAATGAACAAATTGTTTTTTTATGTAATTTTTATTTTTGGGATTCAAAAAAGCAACAATGAAACATGTACAATAGGCCTCCTACAACTTCAGATTTCCCCATTAAAATAAAGTGCAGTTATCTTTAATGCTCACTAACACAACACCCCCCCCCCCCCCCCGCGCCCCTTATTTGGGCAACAGAGTGCAATAAAACAGCAGCCCTTTAAAAAGGTAACATATATAAAATATAAAAAAATATTTTATATTTATATAAAATATAAAAAATCGAGTTTATAGCTTAATATCTGTGCATTATCCTCTTCTCTTTGGTTTTGTGCAAATTAGGCTGTGGGCCAGAAACTGTAAGGTGACTTTTTGTATGAACTGTCAGGGGGCAACTTTTTTCCACTTGGATCAGTTGCTACACATAGCAGTGATCTCAAAACACCAATTTTCCCACGTTTTCAATTGCATATTAGTACGTTATAGCCAATATAAAATATAAACTGTTGCGCTCCGGTCCGAGAGGTCACGTGATTCGAGTTTTGCTGCTCAGCCAATCAGATCGCTGTATTGTCAGCCGTGCAAGTTCAACCAGTTCATCATGGCTGCGCCCCTAAGGTGTTGTATCTGTTTCCAGACGAAAAATAGCCCAGTCCATCCATCCATCTATTTTCAAACACGTCTATCCCTTGTGGGGTCCTGAGGGGTGCCGTTGCCTATCTCCAGCTGTCAATGGGCGAGAGGCGGGGTTCACCCTGGACAGGTCACCAGCAATGTTCCCCCTAATTTTTCATATGTCTGAGCAAACACACAAACTCCCTGAGCGTTCACTTGACCTCTGTGAGCAACATCAAACGAGCACACTGAGGCTACATTACACCTGTCCAAAACCTGAGGTTGTATCAAGCTACATGGTTTAATAAAAGAATCAAGTTACAGCAATAATTTCTTTTAGGTTATTTAGTTTAGATAACACTTACTTAACCCGATTACATGAAAAAGACAAAATTCTTGGATTTTCTTAAAGAGCTGTATAGCTTTAAAGTTTATTTTTATTTCAGAGTAGGGGTCTTACTAAGGAAGAACTGAGAGATGTGCACATCTTTCAGAGTTCCACTCTTGTTTCCATTAAATTATTTAAATTTTCTGCAGTGAGATTTAGCTCAAGCATGTGGTGTTGTGCAGCCTCTCTTCTATCAGTCTACTCCAGGGCAGCTGTGGCTACTAACATAGTTCACCGCCGTCAGGGTGTGAATGGGTGAATGACTGACCAATGTAAAGCACTTTGGGGTCCTCAGATGATTTATTTCAATATTCTCAGCTGCACATCGCTTTTCTAACACAACGAGGGAACGCTCTTAGTTCTGAAAAATTTCTTTGTGCTGCTCCTTTTTTTATATACCAACGACAGAAAATCTTTCAGAGGCAGCTTTATGTCGCACTGTCAGGAATGTTACTGCTGCACTCAGTAAAGGTGTTCCATAGTCAGAGACCCACAAGATTAATAACAGATCTTTACAGAATGAAAGCAATAATTTATTCTGTGTCAAATTTTGGTACTTCCATTTCTACTTTTCTATTCATATAGTTTAGTTTCCATTCACTTATTCCCCCCCCCAACACTGTTAGGGCTACTGCACATTTCTCCACTTAAATAACACCACCTTTACTTCAGCTGGAAATATACATATGAACAATATAAAGTGAGGTTGGCACAAATTAAACACTTACAAGACAATGTCAACTCATTTTTAGAAGAATGGGTGACCAACGCTTGCAAAAAGATGAACATATCAGTTATTCAATAACTCACACCATATCAATATTAATTGCATATGTTGAATATAGCCAATTAATGATTTAGTTGAGTATGTGTAAACATAAGAAAACTTAGGACTTAACCATACCTGATTAAACTTCAAGAGTGGTTGCCATGTCCTTTCAATGCTTTTTGTAATCAATGCGCCCTCCCCACTCCCCGCTTTTGTGTTGAATTAGTGAAGTGGAAAAAAACGGCTTTAATTCTCCATCAAATAACTCATATCAGAATCAGAATCAAGTTTAATCGCCAAGTAGGTTTGCACTTACAAGGAATTTGACTTGGTATTGATGGTGCAAGCCAACTCGCTTTTTCAGCAGCAACAGCATTATTTCTTATGGTTAAATATTCTCCATATGCTTTCATTAAAATTTTCTAATTCCACTCGCTGGAAATGCGCACTTTAAGGCTTATTCCCTGCCGTTGCCATGGTGAAGCACGTTATCTGCGTCCCATTGATCAGGGCTTCTTTCATGCTCGTGCTCGCGTGGAATTAATGGTTGGTTGGACACTGAGTTTAGTTACCTGGCTGATATCATCTGTTCTTTCTACTCGGGGTAGATCGGTATTTTTTTCTTTAACGGAGTCCAGAACAAAGACGCACACCGCAACCTGCCCAAAGGCGTCTGCCCCACCCATCAATCAGCGGTGCGCTTCGATCAGCACCTGCCGCTCACAGAGCGGGCCGTGGAACACCGTCTCAAGAGAGTTGCAAAATAGTATAAAACAACTTGGTCTATTATTATTTTGTTTACAGTTCAGCTTGGATTTTATTTTCTGCGCAGCATAGATTTGCTGTGCGCGCTGAACCCCGCGATGGCGCACGCACGCAGTTTAGAGGGAACACTGGTCGCCAGTCCACTGCAGGGCAGAAATAGCCGTCTTTTGCCCAATTTACTATGATATCGCCAATGAAAGCAAATGATTCGGTCCAAGAACTTTGTTCTCCTCAGCTATCTTTCTCTTTTTCCCTTTGGGATCCTTGGCTCATCACACACCCACCGGTTTGTTTACAACTGCGACCCGCCTGGCGCTACACCGAGCTGCAAGAAACGTGTGCTGCAGCTTATGACGCAAATCTCCGTTGACAGATATTTTGAAATGTAATATGTATTCTATACATTTTTCATCATTGGAAAACGTTGAGAGTGTTTGTCTCGGGGTTTCCTCTGCTACAGAAACCACACTAAAATGGAAAATATATTTTCCCTCATCTTTTTCCATTTTCACACATTTTTAAAAAAGCTCCAGGGAGCCACAAGGGGGGCGCTAAAGAGCCGCATGCGGCTCTAGAGCCGCGGGTTGCCGACCCCGACCCAGCCAGTCCCCCGAATCATCACTCCTTCGCCCGGAAGCCACACATTTCTTCCGGTATAAACCCAAAACCTAACTTAAAGAAACAGTAATAAAGTCTAATACGGATCATTACAATACATTCTATTTATTGACTAAATTTACAGTTTTTGACTTTTAATTTTTACAAAGGAAATGTTTATTTAGACGTCTCTGTGGTGTGGGGAAAAACACAGTCAGACCGCCGTTACATTTTTCAGCTCGCGCACCTCCTGGGGGTGTGTGCACCACACTTTGGGAATCCCTGCATTAGTGCATTCAGAGAGCGGCTGGTAATGTTGACAGACTGATTGCAAACAACAACAAGACTAAGTGTTCAACTTTTATTGTATTTTTAACCGTCTAATTTAGCTGTATTTGCCCTTTGAATGTCTGTCTCTGTCACTGTGAGCGGGAGGGGACAGGGTTGTGTTCTGTGAAACGGTGCGCTCCTTCACAACTTTGTCATCATTGATGCATTGGCTAGAGAACACAGCCTAACTTCACTATTTAGAGCTGTTTTATCTCAGACACCTCCAAACAAAAGAGCTGTGCAGTTGCAGCAGCAGATGCTTTTCCTCCTCTCCCATGCACAACATTGGAGTGAATTTGGTTTAAATTAACACTTGTGTAATATTTATCATTGGGTAATTTTTCTCATGCAAATGGAAGAAGGAAAAAGCCATATCAGCTTCAGAAATAGGCCCAACGTATCGGGTATTGTTTTGCCTGATGTCAAAATTATCTGACATTTCACAGACTATTTCAGAACAAGCTGCAGTTTATGTAAATACTACATGCTACATTTGTCCCTCTACACATTTTTCTTCCAAGGACGTTTACTCTATACATGTTTCACATTTTTCTTCAGAGTCAAAAAGGATGTTAGATCTTTAATCCTTTTCATTTCTTCTGAGGGTTTTACATTTTTGAGAGTTTTCTCTTAGGGATGCTTATGTCTCGTTTTCCTGTGTTTTTAATTTACGTCTGGCTCTTAACATTTGGTGAGTGTCTCACCAAAATGTAATTATGGTTACATAACAATAAAGACTCTTCATTCTTGAAAAGTTGGTTTAGAGCCCTGTTCATCTCTCCCATACATACAGTACCTTCACTCAGACTTTGTCAGCAAATTAAAAGTTAAACCTTAATCATCAAGTTATCCCCATCAGAATGAAATAGTACTCTGATTGAGAGGGCTGGTTTATGATCCATAATCTGATCAGTGACCATCTAAACGCTTGTTCTGATTAACTCATGAACTTGCAGTGCTGTGTAGCACAGAACATTTTGGGAGGACCATAAGCTCCTCCCGCTCCCAGCATGAGTTCTCAACCACTATCAGAACCTGGTGCGGTTTCATTCTATGCGCTCAGAACAGTCAGAACCAACACACCTCCGTGTTTGTTGTTGGTCTTTTTTTTTTGCTTTTGCTTGAAGAAGTACAAAACCTCTGTGGTTGTTTTATGGAAATTCAACAACTCTGCTAAAGTCAGAGAGTTTGTACTCTGAATAAAGCTTGGTGCAAGTAAATGCAGGTTATGACCGGATTATTAGATTTTTGAGCTCATATAAATGGTGCTTTCAGAATACTTTTTTTCCTTTTTTAATCCAGACACTTTTCAATCCGATCAGAAAACGTTGCGTATGTAAACAAGCTTGTCTAATGTTTACATACGCAACGCATTATGCTTTACAACGCATCATACTTTACAACGTATTATGCTTTACAACGCATTATACTTTAAGAACATTAACACTTATACTATCAGTGTTATCCTGTCTACTGTATTTACTCTTAACTGGGTGTTAAGGATTTATCTACTACTACTAGTCTTAACAACACTTCCTATATATATGTTTTTTTATCGATACTTAAAAAAAAAAATCACTGACTATTTTGTCTGCTTTTGTTTCAAATGTTTAAAAAATAAACCACAAAGTACAAAAATATTTTTTATAGAAAGAGCAAAAAAAAAGGATATAAATAACATATTTATGGCGATATCTAAAAATGACAACAAAGATGGTGCCATCTATTATTGCAGTTTTGTTATGGCTGTTAGCAGGATCCTCAAACTCTTCCTAACAAGGCCGCTCTACACAGCATATCTCACATGAGTTGTCTGCACATGCTGTTTTTTTTTGGGTTTTTTTTTGCATGTTTCTTTGGCAGTGTCACAGCACCACCCATGGGTCCTCTGGTGTGGACACACGTTTTTTTCTTAATCATTTAGGAATATGTATCATGTTTTCTCTGTGTAGACAAAGCCTAATACCCTGTTTACACTACCCTTTTTTTAATCGAGCCGAGACCAGTCCGAGCTCGGTAACCGAGATAACTATTGAGTGTAAATGGAACGCAAACTGAACTGAACCCGAGCTAGACACAACCAGACCGCGCTAAATGCAGACCAGTTCCAGAGGTGGGTTCGGCTCGGTTTTTCCTTATCTCGGTTATCTGATAACGAAGAGCGCATGAGCAGACCGCGTCATCTCCGTGCGGTCAGCTGACATTTCAGACATTCATAAAAATACTAGTTTCCCTACCGTGACACATGCTTTCTGTGATGATTCTGCTTAGCAGTGTGATGAACCTCAGCGTCTGTCGTTGTTTCCTGCGTCTGTAAATCCTTATTAGATGTTCGTTTGTCTTATCCACTTCCCAAAAGCCGACTCTGTCAAGTAAATTCACCAAAAGTTGCCGTCTTCGCCTGACTCTCCGCAAACAACGACGTATCACCAAACATAACTACCTGAATGTTACGGGCGCCGCCATTTTGATTTGCTTGGTGCCGCCTTCAAACCCAGAGAGCAGTAGTACCGCAGATCATCACTAGGAGGCGAGGAAACCAAGGAACTGAGATAGCGTGCTGTGTAAACGGTCGTCAGAACCAAGCTCGGCTTGGTTAACTGATCCAAGCTCGGACTGAGCTCGGCCTGGATCGGTTTAACAAGGGTAGTGTAAATGGGGCTTACGTCTGATTTGGAGTAAGTCACTCTATTGTTTAGTAGCTCAGTTGGTAGAGCAGCTGCACCATTGACAGAGGCCACCACTAGGCCACCAAGGGAGGGCTGTCACAGTGGTTACAACAGCGGCCTTGGGCTCTGAGAAGGTTGCAAGTACCCGATTTGATCCCCATCCACTGTGTCCCTGGCTCCCCGGGCACTGTAAAAGCTGCCCAACTGCTGCCTAATTGATGGCTTAAAGACAGAAGACACATTTTGTTGGAATGTACAATTCTTCTATTTGCAATGTCAAATAGAAGAAGAAAAAAATCTTGTAAATGTTAAATTCTGTTCACAGGTTCTGAACGGATCCTTCTCCCTGGAGCTTGTCAGTGAAAAGTACTGGAAGGTCAACAAACCCATGGAGCTCTACTTTGCCCCCACTAAAGAACACAAGTAAACACACATAAGAATACACCACTCCATCCGTAAAAATACACACCAGGTGGAGGTAAACAGATGGACATGACTACAGCTGCACACACAAGCAAAAGGAGAAGAATGTGTGTCAGACAGAGACCAGGAGGTTTGGTTAAGCCTTCAAATAGACTTCTGTGAAGAGAAAAAACCCCTCTGTTTTATACTTTCTGTATCTTTGTCTCTTGTTATACAGCAGCAGATCAGCACAGCAGATTAGACCTCAAACAACAAGTACAGAGCCAAAAATAGGCTTCATTCATTGGTTGAATTGGAGATTTAAATGATAGAGGAAAAAGACTGGCATTTGTCCCCTCATGTGGTAAACTTTGGTTTCTGTGACAAACATGGGATGCTGATCCTGTTCCTGATTGTGTCTAAAAACATCTTGTCCAGAATTTATAGCAGAATTTCTTAGGGCACAACTGTCATGATCCATGTCTGCAATAACGAAGAAAAAAAGACGAAGAGACAAACTCTTGTCTCTTCATGTAAGATGCATCTGAACTACATTTAAGGCTTAAACTGTAAATATAAGATGAATATGAAGCTTGTTATTGATCCTTGGAGAAGTTTTTCTGATTATACATTATTTGTATCCCCCTCTTTGAGACCCGCTTGTTTTTTGGCCTATATTTTAAAAGGTCCTGAGGCAGAATGAGTTGCAGGGATTTTTCTTGCTCATTTTTTAATTTTGTGTTCAAATTGTTCATAGTTTATTTTAGGCTCTGAAATGGGATCGGTTGGGACAATCAGTTTTTCTTCATGAATAACTGGAATTAGTAGGCACTGATGTTTGAGTTGGGATGTTATAGAAGGGGATTTAAATTGCATGTTCTTTTTTCTCTCGTAGTTTTTTGAACAAAGTGTGTTTTAACAAGTGACGACTTGGAGCAGCAGCAGGCTGTACAAGCCTAACATATGTAGAATCTTTGGTTTCTCTTTTTTGTCATGTGTGTTGCTGAAAAGTCTGAGAAGATCCAAATGTGTGTGTGAGGGCTGACTGGCCAGACTGATGTTTGTCATCTGGAAACCTGACTTGTTTGGTTTGAGCATCTTCTTTCTGTTGTCTTGATCTGTTGCCATAGAAACTGTCTTTTAAAATTTGTGGCTGCTTTCTGTGGCTCAACCTTTTTATAAATGTCTTTTGTAACATGGAGAGGAAGCAATGTGTATTATTGGGGGTGGGGTGGGGGGGGGGGGGCTATTGGGGTTCTTTGTTTGTTTGTTTTGTCTGACCACTACAGTATTCAATGTCCATAGAAATGTCCACAGCTTTGGTTTTTTGACCAGTAATGACAAAAGGGGCTCACACAGCACACAAGGACTGAAAGCCAGTAGAAAAGTTACATTCTGTGTGTAGCTAACTAAAGGATCTGAACGGGAATAGAAGACCCAGAAAAAGAACATTTTGAACAATTCTTGTTTTTCAAATGGCTTAATTCTCTCACTTGACTGAAGTTTGTATGTAAACTGTTCTAACTTTTTCTTTTGCATCTTATTTGTTAACAGTGAAAATCCTCAAGGCTCTTTATTGCACAAACCACAATTAAAGAGGTTTGGGCATTTCTTTCTTTCGCCAGCAGATACTAAGGCTGCTGCTGTCAGCAACAAGAGGCAGCAACACTAACTGGACGGATGTGAGGAGAGATCAGTGTGTAGGTAGAGTTAGGGTCACAGAAGACTTTAATATTGATGTTCATTTCAAAACCCTTGAACTTACTCATCTGTTCAGAAAAGGCGCTGGTCATTCCTCCACTTGCTTATTTCATACATTTGCAGGATGGCTCCCTTCAAACCAACTGGAGCCATCTACCGCAAGCTGTTTTGTCCTGATTATGCACCAGTTTATACCTGCCAGGCGATGTTTCTTAGCTGCTTTGACTAAAGATGATTTAAACATATTTTCTTTATTTGCTCACAGTGGACTGTAAGGAAATATGGCTATATGACTACAATAAAAATATCCAGCAGCAGGAGGTCATCGTTCATATATCTGCTGGTCCACAAACAGGAATCTGAACCACTATCTTAGTTTTTCAATGATTACCTCCATAATTTGAAAAGAAACTTTCCAACTAAGAAAAGTAAACTGAAATGCATGGGTTTAGGGCGTGTGTGCAAAAGTGTCCATAGAATTGGAAGTGAATGAGCTTAGATGTAAGGACAAATTACTAAAAAGGGAAACTGGCCTGGTTCCTTCCCTAACCCTCAACCATCATCTAGGGAGATCTGCAGGTTTGGGAAACAGTTTCTCAGCACATTTGAAAGTCCTATTGAAGAATCATCTTATGTATTGGTTGTCCCACAGGTCAGTCATTGTGACGTGCTCACTTAACACCAATGTGCATGTATGTTGCTGGTTCGTCTCAGCTTGCTGGCTGCGCACTTCTACTGTTTATGTATCCAGTTAGCTTCGGTTTCAACCTTTCATTGTACTCCACTGCTCTTAACATATATTTTTGCAACTCTGACATTTTAAAACTATGAGAAGAGGATGAAGGCCTCTGTAGAAAGAAATGAGACCAGGTTGTGTTTGGGAGATTCTGTCACGTGATTCCCCCTGAGGAGCGAAACAGCAGGTAGGATGGTCTCCAGCAAGGATGGAATAACAGCACATGGAAAAAATGTCCACTATACCTTTTTAAAAACTACATTATGGAACCTAGATTTTAATTATTTCATATTGACATTTAAAACAATGCCGTTTCATAAATCAGGAGATAAGATTAATTCCTAAATTTAAATCTTGGAAAACTAGAAAGTTTATTTAATTTTATTTTTTTAGGTCAGAATTTTGGACAAATAAACTTGATTTTTATTCCTGAGCTAGGTGGGCCTGTGTAAAATTAGTGTACAAATGCTTGGATTTTGTACATACCCATCATACCGCATCTTTAACTGTGGAATTCTAATACCAAAATAGCCTGTTTTCTTATTTCCTTTTTTCCTTTCAAGATATTTCTCAGAATGGAAACACAAACACTGGCAGCTTCGTGTTATAAAGAAACTTTCAGACAAACCTTTGGAAACTAAAGATGTATCTCTGTGGAGAAAAGGCAACCTGGTAGAAGAACCTTGCCGTTCAGATTTTTTCATCCATTAATGTGCCAACTGTGAAATCATGAGGATGACCCCAAATGAAAACTGTATGTTGTGCTTTATGAAAGAGAAAACTCCTTCATTCTTATATTTGGTACCAGTGTGTGTGGATCTGTACAGCTTTTTTCTGGTTGGACAATAAAACAATGTTTTAACATAAACCTTTATGCTTACTGTCTAAAACATGTCTGGGACTGGTGGATGGATAAAAATGTGTGCCTGTATTCATAGATTCTTAGTTCTCTCAGAGAGCTCCTATCTTAGACTAAAAATGGTGATGTCTCTCATTTTCCTATTTTCTCGGAAAAGCTGCGTCAATCCAGTAAGTTGTGTTATCCGTCAGTGTTTGGTTCTCGGCTGTGACTGAAGTTAGTTGTTTCTAGCTTAACTCCAGAGACTAGAACTGGATGATATAGGGGGGAAAAAATCAATAAAATAGAATTCATATTGGATCGATATTGATAATCAACAAATTCAAAACATGTATTTTAAGTGCAGCCCTGGCCATTTTATGCTGTTGCTTAGCAACCTATTTTTAGATACAGAACTCAAACTCAACCCTTGATTCAACCAACATTTTACCTAAACAAGTTTTCAAAAAGAAAACTCGTGCTCTCTGTACCCTTTGAAGGGGGCAGAGCTTAGTGAAAGCGTGTTTCCTGGGTCTTGCATTTGTGTTTGGTTGGGATGATGTAATCACCAATATTAACCTACATGGTTAAAATGCATAAGGAAGGAAGGACTTTTATTCTATTGAACTTTTTGACCCTTTTTTTCAATCATCGATATGTCGCTATTGAATTATCATCCAGCACTACCGGAGAATCTCCACCAGGGCAAGACGAGCATCCAGGCTAGTTGGCTTCTTGTCTATAGTCCAGGGTTCTCATTTATAAAACTTTGCATAGATGTTTGAATGATGCTTGGAGTTTAAAGCGCCATATTAGCCAGTTATCATTGACCAGGAAAATTTTCATCCCTGAAACTGCGTTCCCTCATAATTCTTCTATTGGGAAGGTCTTCCAGCAGTGCCAATGCATCCATCATTGCAGCATCATGCACAAGTGTATTTGATTGTTTACAACAAATAAAGTAACTGGCTTATACCTTGTCACGATGTAGTGTTAATCTGTGGTACACGTTATCCTGGTGATCATCAGGAGAGCAATCGGATGGTAGAAAACTTTAGTTAAGATTTAAGTTGACTTATGGGCATTCATTTGAGAGGTCCTAGTTATGCGTCACCAATGCAAACATGAAAAACAGGTTTTGAATGCTTCGATAGTCAATCTAGAATTAAAGTCTGATATGGAGTGAAATTGAATGTCTAAGAGGATCATTATGCAGTTTGCTGTAATTCACCATTTTAACATTGGCGTCGCCAATTTCCCCTGTTCCCAGAATGAGCGTAAGCAGGGGTCAGAGTTGCTGTGGGGGCCGCACATTTTCCTGTCAAGTTTTTTAATAGACCACAACTTTGGCTTGAACAGTGACATGCAATTTTCAGGGTCCATTTTGTACATACGCAAGCTTTATAAAATGAGACCCTAGGACCTTAGCTTTTCTCTGGAGAAATGGAAATGCTCATTGAGCACTCTAAACACAGAATAATGTCCTTAGTTTGCCCTGTGGTGTCGAATGGACTTATAGAGTAAAATAAAAATGAATCAAACCTCTTGACCATGCTTCTGTCCCACATAGAACAGAGTACATTGATAATGATGAATAAATAAGTGATGACATGTTCTATTAAACAACCATCTAGTGTATTGGTGTTTTGACAGATTGAAGAAAAGCACATCTTTTCCTCACGTGTCAAAACTCTGAAAGCTCCACCTTTTAAGAATAAAGGACCAATCAGTGTTAGCTCTGTATTTTATTTCAGATATAAAAAGCATCCACACAACAGTGCCACATGAAAACCAGGTTACACAAGCTGTGGTTTTTGTGAAGTAGGAGCAAAAAAAAAAAAGACCAAGCTAAATTGTTTAAAGTGAGGTAAAATGAAGTTCAGTCCAAGGATGCACTGGGAAGAAGCGGTCAATGAGACTCCCATCCACCTTTCCCACTCTTCCCATCTGACAAGAGTTGGAGGCCAAGAAATAAGGAAGATTAGATTGTGTTAACTATCAAGCTGAGCACATAAAGGAAGGCGCAGTGTTGTCATTAAGAAGAAAATTGGAATTCTGCACAGCTGGCAGACATCAGCAGTTTGAGGTGCCAGCACCTTCCTGCCTTACTGCTAGTGCTTCTGAATCCCAGAGGTATGGGTGAAAACAGGAAAAAAAAGGAATGGATCAGAAAGTCACACAGCCCCAGTTTCTTTTTTAAAAAGACACGAGTCCTGAACACCATCTCTGGTGACTTGGACCAAGATGGATTTTGGGATCATCAAACAGTCTTCCTTGCAGTCAGAACTCGGACAATGGAGCCAACTCCACCCACTGCTAGAGCCTGGGGAAATAAGTCAAACGGAGAACAGGACTCCAGGTCAGGAATTTGCAGCGAGCACAAAAACCAAAACGTTTTAAGCACATTGGAGAAAATATTTGCCCTGGAAAAAACCAACAATGCAATGTCAAGGATTGCATTCATATTTCCTATACAGTGTGTGGAGGACGTACTCCTGTCTGCATCTGGGAAGTTTTCTATTATTGCAAACTGACATTCAACAACAGGTTGAGCGTATCTGGAAAACTGTAAATCACTCGATGTGGTTTCAGGGGGTGTAACAGAAGCGGAAGGGAGACGAGACTGATCTGTGCTCTAAATTTTAACTTCATTCCGAGTATAATTTTTCCTCAACCATGGTGAGAACGATGAGAGCGAGTTTTGAGTACAGTACTACAGACTTTTGATCACAGCAAAATTATTTTACAGGTTAAAGGATATACTGAGCAAGTCTCCTTCGCTTTCTCTACTATAGAAAGAGGAAAGCAGAGCCTGCTCCACACACACAAAACAGACGGTGGTTTGATCAGCAGGTGCACTGAGAAACTTTCAGTGCCAAATCCAGAGATCTGAATTAAATACAGCGCGCCCGTCTGTGTCTAAAAAGCTGAAGAGGCCTCTATCTTTTCTTCCCTCAGATGTGGTTCATGGTTTGTAAATTTTAAATAGTAAAATAGTTCACAGTCCGCCAACTTTTTTATCAGTTTTACATGAAAAGTCAGTCTTAAGGGTGGTTTACACGGCAGGATTCTCAGCCCGATTTTCGCCCTGATCTCCCCCTTCCGAGAGACGCCTATTATCAGCGTCTGAAGATAATCTTATCCTGCCGTGTGTGGTGCATTCATTTAGAGCCATCGGATCAGCTCGGTGGAACGTTGGGGCCGCTCCGGCCTCAAGTCAAAGATATTCAACATGTTGGATTGTCTTGCCCAGATATCCTAGCATGTGTGGTCTCCTGAGGACAAACAAGTACGCAGCCTGTTGAATGTGACGTGCAGCCAACACGAAAGCGAAGTGAGGGATTCCCCGAGAGAAAAATACTCACTTGCATTTCATAGTGCAGCAAGTGTAGAGCCCCCGGTCGTGTCTCCCCTTTAACCACCGTCTTTTCATTTTATGTTTTTTTTCTCAGCTAAAATTAGTCCACAGACTACCAGCATTATTCTTCCTGGTCATCCATGTTTATTTACTCTCAACTCATGTTTGATCTGGAGAGGATTTGCGAGATTTTCCGTCTGATATCTGAATGATCTCAAACGAAATTTGTTTGTGTGAGGTGTGTTGAGCATGCTGTCTGACCGGACATCACAAACTGTATGAGCAAACATGTCTTATCTGAAAAAAATAATTATCGTTACGTGTGGCATCTCTCAGGCTTTGAAAATCGGCAGACTATTTTAAAATCCTGCCGTGTGAACAAGCCTTTAGGCAAGTGTGTTTTTGTGCACAAGGAAAATGAAAAGGGCTCTGTTTGATCATTAGTACTAAAACAGTTTAATTACAAGACTGTGGAGAAACAGTTTATAATTACCTTAAAACACAGGAAACATCCAGCCAAGATTTTCACTTTTGATATCTGGTATTATGCAAATATTCCCCACAAACTTAGTAAACATCTTATATTGACTTTTCAGCAGCGACGAACAGATTCAGCCGACTAAACACTGCAACAACATGGTTTCCACTGCCAGACCAGCCTGTCTGACGATCATAAGTCTCAGCAGAATTAAAATTAGCTTATAATTCTGATGAATTGACAGCACAGATAGTTTGGAAGTGTACTTTCTCACCTAAAAACATCTTAAAACTACTTTTTCCTGATAAATTAAGGGTATAAAATCAATACGCCATACTGTTCCTTCACCACCTTGTGGGAGACTATTTAGTCTTGCAGCACACAACCCTTGACCCGACTCTCGCCAGATAGATTTCGTTCTGCAGAACTTCACACACCCACCTGGAATTGCTCCATTGGAGATGTATTTCAGAAGGGGGGGCCTTATGAAAAATCCTTGCATATGATTGAATAAACCACATGTCCATCGTCTTAACTGACGTGCTACTTCAACCACTCGCATTGAAAACAACCTTTGCAGCAGGGAAAACCAAAACAGAACAGCTACTATCATTCATGCTGGCAGTAATGACACTCGGTTACGCCAATCGGAGGTCACTAAAGTTGGTGTTGCTTTGGTGTGTACGTTTTCTAAAACAATGTCAGACTCCGTAATTTTCTCTGGTCCCCTGCCTGATCTGACCAGTGATGACATGTTAAGCCACATTTCATCGTTTCAACCGCTGGTTGTCTAGGTAGTGTCCTGAAAACGACGTGGGCTACATTGATAACTGGCGAACTTTCTGGGGACAACCTGGTCTGATCAGGAGAGATGGCATTCATCCCACTTTGGATAATGCAGCTCTTCTTTCTAGGAATCTGGCCGGATTTATTAGTTCTCCTAAATGCTGACAACCCAGGGTCCAGACCACGAAGCAGAGCCGTAGTTTAACACACCTCTCTGCAGCTTCTGTACCGTTACCCACCCATTATCCTATTGAGACGGTGACTTTCCAACAGGTCTCTCCCCCCAAAGACTCTGTTAGTTAATGAATTAATTTCTGATATGATTGATTTATTTTGTCTCTCAGAAACCTGGTCAAAATGTGCATAAACCGATGCACTCTTGCCTTCATACTTGTACCTTGTGCTGACATATGGAATTGATTGTGAAGAATTAACGGTATTTCCTCACAACCCTGTCTTATCTAACCATTTTTAATAACCTTTGAGTTCAATTTAACTCAGCTCTCCACCCACCAAAAGAATTTTTATTATAGTAGATCTTTATTACATAATGCTGAATCAAACTTTAATGAGTCTGCCCCCTTTTAATTTCCTCAGTATCACAGAAATGCCCAACAGATGGCAGCAATGCTGTTTCTTCCCATTCCCAAATTGAAGCTTTTGTTGACAGTGTCGCTTCCTCGGTACGTTTTGCATTAGACAACGTAGCCCCTTGAAAAAGAAATTAATTATTTACAGGAAGCTGGTTCCCTGGTTTAAGTTAGGGCTGCGTTCTTTGAAGCACAACATTAGGAAATTGGAGAAAAAAAAATGGCACTCTACACATCTAGAGAAATCCTTCCTAATATAGAAAAAAACAGTCTACTGTTGTATAAAAATACCCTTCACAGAGTGAGAGCAGCATATTTTTTATCATTAATAGAGGAGAATAAAAATAATCCTAGGTTTCTCTTTTGTACAGTTTCCAAACTTACCCAGAGTCACAGCTCTGTTGATCCATCCATTCTTTTAGCTCTCAGTAGTAATGGCTTTATGGGATTCTTCATAAATAAAATTGATTCTATTAAAAATAAAATAACTGGCATCTTCCCAAACATGATTACCCCGTCCTCAGTAAGTGAGGCAGCGTTGGAGGAATCTTTACAACCTGATCGGTTGGCAGCGAGTCCAGATGGATGTGTGGAGACGTGTGGAGCTCGGCAGAATTACATCCATCTGGCAAGAGTTAGGTTACACAACCCTGCCTATTGAACAAAGACCCAGGCTTCTTGATAAGTCTTACCCCAGAGCAGGGTCTTTTTACAGGGAAATACAGCCAGGAAAATGTGAAAATCCAGTAGTTGAAACACTACATGGGCTTTTAAAAGGCCTTGGGCTGTAGAGGTCTAATGGAAAAGGGCAGTGGCAGTTCTATATTAAAGTGTGTGGTGGTGTCCCTGAAGACCACCACACAACACTTGAGATTCGGGAACCCCCCTGAACCTCCCGATGGCCACCACACCCGACCCTTCCTGTGACTGACTTTAGCCCACTAATTTAATTAGACTAATGCACTGTAGATCCCCCGCAGCCCACTTGTCCATTCATCAAGACCCAGAGGTGAACTATAGTAGTAATAGTAGCAATATCGTCTTTATTGTCATTGAAACATACATTACAATGAAATTTGCTTTCTGCATTTAACCCATCCCCTTGGGGAGCAGTGGGCTGCCATGTGCGGCGCCCAGGGAACAATCTGGGGTTAAGGGTCTTGCTCAGGGACCCAGAATGCCGGCACTGGGGATCGAACCAGGTACTTGCATCCTTCTCTGAGTGCAAGCGCGCTGCTCTAACCACTCGGCCACGACCCCCCCTAACTGGCCCTCCTCATGGCCTTTCCTCATCTCATTTAGCCATGGCGTAGCCATGCACACTGCTGAGTTTATAAATATCAGTTAGTCCTCCATGTGCAATTTCAGGATATACAAGTTTCCATGATATTCTAATGTATTGAGATGAACACACACACATTGGCACTTACCTTTTCATGCCACTGCAGCAGGACAGCGCTGCTGTTGTCAGATGGTTTCTCAAAGCCTCTGTAAATATATTTCATCAGCAGGTCTACCCCCGCTTTGTCCAGTGAGCCCACAGCTTTTTCTATGTCACTACTCTTAAACCCACTTAGCACTTTGACCACCAGCAACTCCGCTCGGTCCTGCCACACAAACAGAGAGAAGGATATTGTCAGTCAGGCAATGTGCAGCTAAACTATCAGTTAAAAGCTGTGCTACAGCATCTATCAAGTGTAATATGCACAGGAGCCATGTAAGAGTTCAAGTTTGTAGATGGTGAAAAACCTCCCACATACTTTGTCTGGTTAGGTTATCAATATCAGTTGTTCACAGATTTCCAGCTGCAGGCAGAACGCTGCACTAACTGGCTGTTTGGCAACTAAAAGATTGTCCTAACAGGAGCCAAAGATCCCACCTTAAAATAGCTTAGTGGATAATTAAGATTGTGCATGTGTCCTGTTTGAACAAGAAACAAGCTGTGTCTTTGGTAAATTATCGAGTCTAGATTTATCAGATGGATCTGCGGCATCGGAAGCATTTGAAATGTGGGTCTTACCAGCAGCATGCAGCTTTTCTCTCTGTCCCGTGTGGCTCACGTTTACTGGTCTGTTCTCATGTTAACCGCAAATGTTCTCATTTAGCATACTGCAGTTAGTAGAGAATTTTATTTCAAAAAAATCTTTTCTTTTGAAAAATATGAACTTCCACCACCTCCGTTCAACACATGTCTGAAGTTCAATCATCTCTACAGTAACGTCAACCGAACCACTGACATAGTAGCACCAACGCTCGGTACCAGGGGAGCAATAGCGTACGGCGCACGTGACGTCACTGTCTCAAGAGCAACGCCCCTTTTGCCGCTTAGGTAGGACAAACCGATAGAGAACGCACGTAGCAACCAGCAACAGAACCAGCGATATGACCAACTTTGCAGCCATTAAACTTTCCCAAGACGATGTCCCAGACGCACGGTTTACTGGTCGCACAGTCGAAGAACACACCAACCTTCAGCTCAAACGATGGCTTGAGTGTCGAGGGCTTAAAAAGACCGGAAAACGGGCCGAGTTGATCGAACGGTAAGCTTTGTTTTTTTTACCATGATAGCCTATGTGCTATCATGGTAGCAGGCGCTTCATTATTAACATGTCGGCCACCAAAATACTCTTACCTGTTCACTACTTGATGTCGCTGGAATTGGGTCAGGATGTTCTTCGGTTGGGCCCTTTCCTCCGACAAAATGCTTGCTACATATGTAGGCCGACCGCACCAGTGTACCCAGCGGACAGATTTCTCCTTGGCACTCTTGAATTTCGGGAAAGTAATGAAGAAAACATCCTTCATATGCGGCCGATCAGCGTACCTCGAGTCGCTGTTGCACGTTCCATAGCAACAATGTTTATAAACAATGGTCTTAGATTTTGGAAAAAGCAGTCGTTTAAACGAGTAAAACCAAGGCTAACGCACGTCTCTTTTACAGCGAAACAGCGGCGGACTATGCAAGCTTGTCCTACCGCGTACCACGTGATGTGACGTCATCGTGACGTTACGTTTCTAAAAATAGCTCGCTCGCGGTACGCTATTTAACTATTTTTTATCTCCTTCAATTACTGTAAGTCCCCAAAGTAAAACAGACAGATGTAGCCAAAGAAATGTCGGAATCTTATCCAAATGCTAGTAAAAACTACACCTCCCTAAAAGCTAAAAGCAGTTGAATCAGAAGGCGAAAAAATAAGTTCCAGAAATACCATAAGTCCATATCTAGGTCCCAGCTGACTGCTTTACAACTGTTATAACTCCACATTATACCTCCACATATCGTCTCAGCCCAACCCAATGAGCTCACAGAAACGATCAGTTCTGTCCCCATTTTCTTCAGCCTACCTCTTCCCATTCACGTCTTTATTTTAGTGGAGCTTATGCTTCGGGGTGGAAGTGAAGCGAGCGACGGAGGGGGGTGTAGTGTTCATCTGTAGGCAACTGTAAAACAAGCACGGGTGCAGGGGTCCTCCTTAAATCCTGCCACCATCATTTTGCGTGCCTTGTTTCCTGGATTTTATTCTGTTTATATTAGAGTTGATGTTGATATGTGTGTGACCAGGGGCAAAGCTAGTGGGTGGGGGGTGGGGTGCAATGGCCCCCCTCCAGAAATCTGATTACCCCCCACCACCAGGGCCCCTAGATGATTGTAATGTCACAATACCAGGTCACTCACTGTACATAATTGGCGCTACTTAACACAAATGGTTGCAATCCAACAAACTAGAGGAGGAAAGTATATAAATGTAAATTAGAGCTTAAACAAAGTCTCTATCAAACACTGAAGAAAGAATTTAAGAAAAGATATGTGGGAGAACAGGAAGATGCTTCTGTAGGATTTAAAAGGCATGAAACATTTAAGCATACTGGGCCTGATTATAACTGTACTTCATTAAATACAAAAGTATAATACATGGAGTTTTGACCACTGTGGGGATAATGAAACAGTACAACTTGTTGGTATATTGGTATGTCTAAAATATAAGCATGAAAGAGGATTTAGGCAAAAATTTGAAAAGATTAAATATAAATTTAATATATTAGGCACATTGTAAGTTAACTTATAGAGCAAACTGAAATTAATATAAAAAGGAATAATAGAATTAGATCTAGTATTTGTATATACATATGCTGCTCAAAAAAAGTAAAGGAAACACTTAAACAACACAATGTAACTCTAAGTGTTCCCTTTATTTTTTAGCAGTATACCTATTGAGGGAAATTTGATTTGATCACATACATCTATTTTAATAAAATATTTTTTGTTTTGAGCACACATTTGATTTAAATTAATTTTTGTTTGATTGAATACTAAGAACAAATTTGTCTCAATACATATACACACTTGAGATACAAAACCGTCAAGAATCCAATCAGATGGTGGCGGTAATGCACATCTCTAGTTTTTTTGCCAACCTCTAACATCTAGGGGATGAAGAAGAGCCATAAAGAATGGAGAACAAATGGAATATTAGGAACAGAGGGGAAAGAGGAAATCATGATTATAAATGAACCATCGTTCTGATTTTTACAGAAAAGTACAAAACTAACACAGAATATAGTAGGTGAAGGCTGTAGTTACAACTTCATGTACAGTAGGTGGCGGTATGCACCACTAATGTTTGCAAACTGAATAAGAATGATTGTGCTGTTTCTAGAATTGAAGATGTCAAAGATATGGGCACGTTGCTTCCTGAAAAGGAAGCCAGATGTGTCCCAAATGTGGTGCTGATCATAAATTGGACGAATGTGAAGATGATGTGCAGGAAAAGTGCTGTAACTGTGGTGGTAAGCACAGAGACATGGGAAATGTCACTTTGTGCCACTTCTGCTTTATGAGAAGTTGCTAAAAAGTCCAGCTTGTTAAGATCTCCTGACTGGCCTCTTTTCATCCCGCAGAGCGAACACGAATCAGAGCTACCGATCTGCTCCATGTTCTTTGGTTGCTTTTTAAAGGCAGGTGCTTGGTAATTCCATAAATATTCTGAAGACAAAAGTTAAGACACAGAAGGACACAAGGGAGCATGTCAGATGTTTATACCTTAGCATTCTGGTTCTTGGTATTGATTGGAGGGTTCTTCAGTACAGCATGGAGAGCTCCAGTCATGTTCCCTTTGCAGATAATTGGTCAAAGATCACACACAGAGAGACAGGAAGTACACAAGCGTCCATGACATGAGTATAAGAGAAGCTGCAGAACGGCGGTAAAGGATTACCTTATATGGTAAAGAACATCAGCAGCTTCTGGTTGTTCTAAAAGTAATAAACGTGAAGTCAACAGACTTCAAACTGCGCAGACTGAAAGCGGCTTTAATCGCCTTCATGCTATAAAGTGAAATATCAAGAGGAATTCTTTAAATGTAAGATAGTAACAGTCTACGCAGCAACAGTGTAAACTGCACTGATGATCAAGTTATGCTCTACAACTAAAGCAAATCTGGGAACTTCACAGAAAATGATAATGTCCAACCATAAACGTACAAAGTAAACAAATGCGATAAAAGTTTGTTTTTGCGGGGACCACACCCTCCTGTTGCTGCCACCCGGAAGCAGCTAAGCACAGCACCCCGACCCGCTGACATGCAGTGGCTGACGGACCCCCGAGCTTCTTCCCGTCACCGTCACCACATCATCTCAAAGGATATTGTCTGAGAAGAGAGTCCACCTCAGCTTCGTCTGGACCTCCCTGGTTCTCACCCCCGTCCTCCTCGTCCACAAACTTGTTTTCGTCATATTCATCTACGTCTACTTTCCTGAAGCGATCAGAAACGGTGTTCTTAGACATTCTGGAAGACACAGAGACAGCAGTGCAAAGAAAATGTTCGGGAAGGAAAAAGCCCTCTGTGAAAAGCGACACCCAACACTGTGTGATGACCAGAGCTCTACTCTCTCGTCCCAACACTTCTGCCTTCTTCTTCTTCTTCTTCGGTGATTTTTTAAATGGCGGTTGGCAACACAGACATGTATACGTAGACCCCGCGTCGTCGGGTGAGAGGCGTGCCGACAGAGCGGCCATCTTAGGTCAGACCAAGCTGCAGTCAGAATACAAGTCAATTCAGGAAAATGTACTTTATGTTTTCAGACACTCTGAATCCGATGAATTCTCGCCCGATTTCCAGATAAATCAACTGACTGAAAACATCACCCCTTTAGGGGCTACATGGGACCAATTGATTGAATTAAATTATTGTCTAACTTAATAAATAATTTCGATTTTGTATTGAAAGTAAGCAAACTTCCAGAGCTCCGTCCCAGGAAGCCCGACTTTTACTCCGCTTATGGGTGCGCAAATAAAAGGACACTACGAACCAGATCCTGGGGAATTACCTTCCATAAGGAAGATTTTATGATAGATAATCCTCATGCTTTAAAGTTACAGTTTTTCCAGCATCAACACAATATGTGCTAATGGGTAGCAGGGATGTAAACAGAGAAAAGTACATTAAACATCCTGATTTCTAAAAGATTTGACTGATGACATACATACACACATACATATATATATATATATATATATATATATATATATATATATATATATATATATATATATATATATATATATATATTAACATAATGGTCCTAAGTTACTGGACAGACGGGTAAAAAAAATAATATACAGTATTTTTCTATTTGCTATGATTTTGTAGTGTCTTTTATTCTAAGATGCGTTATAAATTTTTTGTTGATTTTTTTTCCCCCCACATTGCGGTTTGTATTATGTCATTTTAAATGCCGTTATTGGCACCTCTGCTCTCACTTGACTGTAAATAGTATTGCTCCTATGTAGATCAGTGCTGTTGTCTGTAGATCGGTGTCTGTGTATATGTGTATATATATATATATTAGTGCTGTCAAACGATTAAAAATTTTAATCGCGATTAATCGCATAATGATGATAGTTAACTCGAGATTAATCGCAAATTAATCGCATATTTTATCCTTTTATTTCTGAAAGTGTAATAGCCTGTTTGGGCATTTTAATATGCAATTTTGCAATAAATGACACTAATAAAATACATGCTTGTACAAAAAATATTTTTATTTTGTTATTTTTCAAGCACTTTTCAGAATTGGAATGAAAACATCCTGGTGCCAATGTTAAACTCTGGACTATAATGGCTAAATGACTAATCATGACGCCCTGATGTTTACACAGTGTGTAAACAAATGTGTAAATAAATACCTGTTTTCATGCCGATATATTTTTTTTGCCTCTTAAACAAAGATAGACATGGTATTATGCATAAACATATAAATTAATAAAAATTGTACATTTTAATAAAGTCATAAGTTTTGTTCATTTCTTCTCTCTCTCACACATCTAATTCTGAGCTTTCACACCAACAACAATAATTTCTTTGAATATTTTGGCTTGCTGTTTCTATCCATATTCATAGAGTTTAAGCCTGGAAAAAGGTTTTAAATTTCCAGGTCATTCCAGTCTTACACTTTGCTTGCAACTGGGCCAGGAGCTTAATACCCTGAAAGAGAGTGTTTAGGAACTGATTAGTCACTCCAGGTACTTCGTTTGGCAACGTGATTCATCCTTGGTTTGTCAAATACAGAGACAACAAATTAATAAGCATTAAAGTTTATGGGTTCGGGTTTCTGCAATGTTATCAACGTGTAAAAGCTCATCTTCAGAACCAATATCTGCTTAAAATGGTGATCTGCACCGCCTAATCTACTTTCAGCAGTTACCACTGGTTATTGCACCGTAAACTGCAGAAAATACGTGCAGAGTTGCTCTGTCTGCCTTTACGTCCTATGGCGGAGGGATATTTCAGCTGGATACACTCAAA
Organism: Fundulus diaphanus; assembly: GCA_037039145.1. NCBI lineage: Eukaryota > Metazoa > Chordata > Actinopteri > Cyprinodontiformes > Fundulidae > Fundulus > Fundulus diaphanus. Next base: position 56,201,545 of record CM073133.1, on the reverse strand, counting down.
GCGTCTAGTGCAGGCAGGTCTCATAATAACCCCTATTTCGTCACTTATTTTAGAGCCCAAATAAGCGATTTCACTTTCAGAAACCTGCCCAAAAAAACCGCAACCCGTGACTCATGAAATTGCTCTATAGCGCTTTTAGAAAAAAGAAGCCCAAAGTCGCATGTGTCCGAGGGTAAAAGAAACTGTTGGCAACAGTGAGCGCGGGTCTGTTTTGCTAACCTGACTTCCGCCAGATGCATATCGCTCCGCCTAGCTTCACTCACATACATCTGGGACTCCTCCATAGGAATTGCCTTTACAGAAGGCTGGGCCTTATTAAAAATTCTTGCATATGATTGGATAAGCCACTTGTCTGTCATCTTTATTGACGTGCTATTTCAACCACTCACACCGAAGCTAACCCGTGACGCTGATGATAGCGACGCAGAAAAAAAAAAAAATAATAATAATAATAATAATGTGTTTGCGGCTCTAGTGGCACGCGTTTTATTGACAGTGAGCTGACAGGAAGAGGGGGGAAGACAGGCGGCAAAGCGCCGCGGGTCAGAGTCGATTCCGGGGCGACCGCGTTGAGGACTAAAGGCCTCCTAACATGGTTCGCGCTAACCGCTAACCGCTCCGGGGCGCTTCCGCGTCCGCCGCGGACTTGCCCCGGAAAACAAAACTTGCCAAATCCGGTCGGGAGAAGGGCTAAAACATCGTTTCCACCAACAAAGCCTTCAGAGGCGTTCTCTGATGTTCTTTTAATGAAACAATATTAGGTAGATTGGACAACACGGAAGAAATAGCAGCATCGATGTTAACGCTTGCTTCCTCGACGAGCCGCCATTGCTATCAAAACAGTCTCACGTCATGGTCGCGTCTCCACTACGTCACATCTATGAAACTCCAGTCCTGCGTCCTGATTGGCCAGACCATAAATTTGGTTGGAGAAATCATTCTCTACCGGCGGTGTCCCAGATGTATGTGAGTGGAGCTAGGCGGAGCGATATGCATCTGGCGGAAGTCAGGTTACTGTTTTGCTACAGTTTTCTAGCACTCTTGAAACTACGGAAAGCGCCGAGGGTAAAAGAAACACAGTCCGGAGAGCGCTGCGGGGGGAAAAACATTAGGGAACGGTGTGTGTGTTTTGACGCGCGATTAACAGCGACAAAAAATTGTCGGCGTTAAAATGGGTTTACGTTAACGCCGTTAATAACGCGTTTAACTGACAGCACTAATATATATATATATATATATATATATATATATATATATATATATATATATATATCACCCCTTAGAGAGAGAGATTTATGTGTGTATAATTTGTGTGTTTATTATATTAATATGTAACTGCAAAATATGTAAGTGCGTGTAAATTATTTATCCGGTTTGACTTCAGTTTAAATTTTTTGGTTTTGAATAAATATGTGTAATCTGTCTGAAAGGTGTAGGCATAGACATAATATGAGAGTAGACCCCGCATTGACTGTCGCTGCGCAGGAATTACGGCCGCCATCTTGGGGCGGTCGACTTGCTACACTAACCTGCTGATTCAAGATGAACACACTAATGATGCCTGAGCACTGTGCGGCTAATTTTTGTTTAAATTGAGGGACTATTTACATCAGGGCTCGAGGAATAACTTTTCACAAGTAAGATGAACAGATATCGTTTATATTTTTGATTAGAATGTGATTTTTCTAAAATTAGGCAGAGAGATACAGGTCTACACGTCCAAGTCTTTGTGACTTAGTCTCTCCAAAACCGCATCTGCTCCGTGAAGGCATCAGAGTTTTGTTAGACATTAGTGAATAAACAGCATATGTATAGAGAGAGAGAGAGAGAGTAAGAGAGAGAGAGAGAGAGAGAGAAAGAGAGAGAGAGAGTTCATTGCAAAAACAGATAACTCCGTTTTTATAAATAAAAAAAAACATACTTTTTATTATTTAGTTAAGGTGATACCAGTCACACACACACACACACACACACTTACATTTTATTTTATTTGGCTAAAAACGGAGTTATCTGTTTTTGCAAATGAACTCTTCATATATACAGTGAACCCTCGCTAGATCGCGGTTCCCCTTTCACGGTATCGCTGCTTCATGGATTTGCATTGATGAGCCGTTCATTACAGTTCTCAAACATAATCGATGGTGGCATGTCGGTTTATTCCAAAAATGAGAATCTTCACCAGCATGTCAGTTTATAAGATTCTTTTTGCCCAGAAGAACAACAACTACCGATAACTATGTTTTTCTCCCTAAAACACACACCTGCACCGCGGGCTTTAGAAGAAAAAAAACGCTACAGAGCGGAGTCGGGATGCAGCGGCTCAGTGAGAAGAGCAGTGAAATACATGGGAGTCACTATTTGTCCTACTGTGCTTTGTATTTTGTTCATAATCATTTTTCATTTTCTCCCGTTCTAATACAATGACTCGGGTCGCGGTGGGGCGGTGCTGATCTCCGCAATTTGAAGCATTCAGTTCGTATTGATGATCAAATTAGTATTTTACAGCACAGTAGTTATTTGTAAAAAAATCAAAAAACAAAAAACGTTTATACAGTACTTTTATTTGTTAAGCAAATACTTGGGCCTGTAAAAAGGTTTTGTTCTTTGGTTTCAATGTACTATGGAGTATTTCATTGTATAATAATTGTAAAGAAAATAAAGGTTACTACTTCACGGATTTCGCCTACCACGGGTTCTTCTTGGAACGTATATATATATATATATATATATGTGTGTGTGTGTGTGTGTGTATATATATGTATGTTTTTGTATATAGTAATAACAAAAAATTATTAAAGTGTATGAGTGGCTGTGTTTTGCAGCATACATAAATTCTGTCAGAATATTCAATTACTTTTAACCACACTAAGAACATTTAACTGCACTGAACCATTTGTTATAATAGCTATAGCTTTAAAGTTTTCAGAAAAAAACAATGTGAAAATTAGTTCAATAATCAGCAAGTATAGTTGACTAAAATTGTTTCTGCACCTGGTTAACACATTACACTGAGCTGAGTTCTCGACCGCCCCAAGATGGCGCCCCTAAATCTCGTCCGCGCCTATAGGCGAGAGCGGTCGATGCGGGGTCTACTCTTTATATATGTCTATGCCTACACCGGCAGCGTCCAATGGGGCGTCTACGTACATGATTTATTTTTTTTATTTTTTTAATATATCAAACAAATAGTGTACAAAGACTCGTTGAGGTACAAACATTACAACATGGGTAGAAAACGTTTTCAAAAAAATGGGTCTAAACAATAAGAACAGATACATAAACAATAAGGCCAACGAAAGATTATGGAGCAAGATTCAAAACAAAAGAAATGTAGAAATACTGGCAGTTAATTTTTTGGCAGATACAGATTTCAAATGTTTCAATGAGGTGTAATACAGTTTAAATTGGTTAATAAAAAAATCAAAACAAGGAGTAGAACCTCTCCATTTACAGCAATGTATATGATATTTGACAAGAAGGAATACAATATTAACAATATCTGATATTTTACTATCAAGGTCATCAACATAATACAATATGTGAGTGATGGTTATTTCTGGGATGTCCTCAATTTTAAAGGACAACCAATTTTTAATGTCTCTCCATAGTTTAAAGGAAAAAGGACAGGAAAAAAAGAGATGATTAAGGGATTCATCCGGAGATTCACAAAAGGCACAGCATGTTAAGTCAAATTTAAATCTTTTGTGCAAAAATTCTGCCACTGGGTAAATATTGTGAGAGATTTTAAAGTGAGTCTCTTTAACCTTTGGTGAAACCGGCCATTTAACATACTTAGAGAACGCCTTCTCAAATATAGGCAAATTGGTTGTTTTCAAAAAACTGTTACAGTAATCATTAAATAATTTGGATTTGAAGGCAGTCACAAGCATCGCATTATTACATTTTTTATCAGTCACACAATATTCTCCAATTTTCAATTTGGGTAAAGATGGATTAACATTTGAATATGTTAAGGTGTTTTGGATGAGATGGATCAGAGCTACAGGAATAGCTTTGCATACTTTTAGATATTCATTACAAGTACAGTACAGATTAAATTTGTTGGTAAAATCTCTATGATTTAGAAAAATGTAATGATTCAGAACGTGGACCCAGTATTCAGCCAGACAAATAGAGTGCCGACAGAAGATATTTATTTTGGAACAGGAACCAAAACAACTGAGGCAGTCAGATCACAATAAGGGAAAAACAAGAAACCAATCCAAAAATCAGTCCAGAGTCAAAAAACAGAAAAATCAAAAATAGCAAGAGTGTCCAAACCAGAATCCAAAAGCAGCATCCAAGAACAGGTCTAAGGTTGGCAACAAATAAACTAAGCAGGAGGACTGGGAACAGATGAGCACTACTAGACAGGAACAGAATCAGATCAGGTAAACAGGAATTAAGTAACAGAATGGCTCAGAATGCTGGAACAAAATAAAAAGGATCAACAGTTAACTATAAATGCTGGATCAGACTCACCAAAAACAAGAGCTGACGAACTGGCACTGATGACTGACTGAACAGGAATTATATAGAGCTGAGACCAGGTGAATCCAGTAAAAGGTAATTGCAGGAGGGGTGGAGCAGAGCAGGTGTGTAAAGAGAACAATCAACTCAGCCATCAGTGCCCAGTTCCCAACAGAAAACAGAAGCAAGCTAGAAACCAAAACAGAAAAACATGGCAGACAGTAAATAAAACTGATCACATACACAACATACCAAATAACCCCAGAACCCACACTATGGCCCAAAACAAACTAAGACAGTTAAGTGGCCTGACAGGTAAACCAAACTAAAAGCTTACAGAACCCTGACTGATAAAACACAATCAAAACATAACAAAAACTCAAATCATTACAGAAAAACACCATTGCTGTCCATTAAATCAGTTACAAACAAAATACCTTTTTCATACCAGTCAGTTTTAAAAATAGATTTTCTATTTATTAATATTGATCTGTTATTCCACACTACGGATCCATGAGGGGTAAAGTTGTGAGTAAATATCATCTTCCAAAAATGTAAAACTTGTTTATGAAAGTTAGACAGCGAAATGGTAATTTTGGTTAATTCAAAATCACATTTAAGCAAGAAATCCAAGCCACCAAGCTTTTTAAATATAGATTTAGGAATATGAAATCACATTGAATTGGAATGAGACAAAAAGGTCTTTAGCCAATTTATCCTAAATGAACCAACCAAAGCCTCAAAATCTAAAGCTCTAATACCACCTTTATCATAATCTTTAACGAGATGTGATCGTCGTAGATAGTGAGTTTTATTCCTCCAGATAAATTGAAAGATTATTGAATTGGCTTTTCTAATATTTTTGTCAGAAATAAAAGCGGAATGGCATGGATAAATTAATTTAGATACTCCTTCAGCTTTGGATAAAAGAGTTCGTCCAAAAATAGTCAGATCTCTCGTTAACCAATGACTCAAAGATCTCTTCATGCCATTTAAGCAACTACCAATGTTTTCCTCCTCTCTTCTAATAACATTTTTCGAAATTAATATTCCCAGGTATTTAACTTCGGACTTAACTGTAATAGAGGCAAGAGCTGGAATGGATCGGCAAAAGTTCGCATTTATTAATATTGAGAGACAGACCAGATGCTTTGGAAAACTTTGAAATGGATTTAAGCGCAACGTCTACCATAGTTTTATCTCTTAGAAAAATTGTTGTGTCATCAGCAAATTGACTTATTTTGAATTCCCTGTCAAAAACTTTGATTCCATGTAAATTTGAATTTTTCATAATTAGTAAGGTAAGCATTTGCGTTGTTAGTATAAATAATTTAGGTGAAATTGGGCAACCCTGTCTGATTCCTCTTGACATAGAGAAACTAGGTGTCATACTTGTTCCCAAGGAAACTGAACTACTTATATCACTGTAAAATAACCTAATTATGTTATAAAAGTTTTCCCCAAAGCCAAAATATTTTAAGGTTTTTATTATAAAGCAATGTTCCAGTGAGCCAAAAGCCTTAAAGAAATCCAAAAATAAAATAAAACTGTCACTATCAATAAAGTTCCGATAATCAATCATATCAAAAATCAGTCTAGTATGATGATGGATATTTCTTCCCTTTAAAAAGGCTGACTGGCACTCATTAATAATCTAACCTAATCCACTGTTTAAGCGATTGGCATAAAAAAGAGCTAAAATTTTGTAGTCTGTACATAAAAGAGTGATCGGTCTCCAATTGTCCAGTGATAAAGGATCTTTGTTGGCTTTGGGGATCAGAGTAATCAAACCTCGCTTCATAGTGGGAGAAAGATTATTGTTTGAAATGCATTCCAGCAGGGCCTCAAATAATAGTTTTCGTAAATCTTTCCAAAAGAAAGTATAAAATTCCGTAGTTAACCCGTCTAGGCCTGGAGATTTACCCTTTGCCATTTTTTGTATTGCTACGTCAAGCTCTTCAATTCTTAAGTCATCTTCCATAACATTTTTAAAATCAAGATTAATTTTTTCAACAGAATCCTGAATTTCATCGAAAAAAGACTGGCAGTTGGATTCCGAATACTTAGAACAATAAAGATTGCTATAAAAATGTTTAACTGTGGCGTGTATTAAATCCAGGTCTTCAGTGATATTACCATTAATAATTAGTTTCTGAATCTTCTTTTTGGACTGTCTCTGCTTCTCAAGATTGAAAAAATATGAAGAGTTCTTTTCCCCGTCTTCAATCCACCGAGCCCTGGAGCGAATGAAAGCCCCCCTAGCTTTATCTAGAAAAACATCATCTAGTTGAGATTTGAAAACATCAAGCTGACTCAGCTCTTCAGACGATAAAACTGGTTTTGAACATAGAGAATTAATATTGCCAATAAGTTGGGATTGTTTCTGTCTCCTCAGTTTTGAAGCAAGTTTGCCTGCCTTTATCGCTGTAGTCCTGACATTAAATTTGAACCATTCCCACTTATTTAAGGGCGACAGATCCATTATTGAGATATCCTGAAGAAGGTTCAGAACTTCTGCACAAAACGTTTTATTATTCAGTAGATTACTATTAAATTTCCAAGTTAAATTTGAAGGTGGTTTGGATTTACTTAAGGAGAGAAACAAGGTGACTGAACAATGATCTGTAAGAGGAGCGGCTGAGATTTCACAGCTTGAAATATTATTTAACATATTATGAGGGATTAACCAGTAATCTAGCCTAGAGCTCTGGCCATTTCCAGAAGGATTGAACCAGGAGTATTGTCTGGTATCAGGATTTCTAATCCTCCAGCAGTCTGTCAAATTTGTATTAGAGGTCAAGTTTACAAAAATATCGTCGTATATATGGTGCTGCCCCCGAGTGGGGAGACGGTCAATCGATCCATCTGGAGTTACGTTGAAATCTCCACCCAAAACAACCTGCTCAGTGGCATATTTTGTTTTCCATTGTTTTATCATTTCTCCAATGTCAGCAAAAAATATACTATTCGTCGCTTTAATATTATATCCATATACACACACCAGAATTATCTTATTTCCACCAATCTCCACTATTACAGTTACCCAGTGGCCATTTGTATCACTGATATGCTCCAACAAAGAACCTGGGAATTTATGAAACATAACCATAACCCCAGCAGAATGTGAAGTACCATGACTGAAATAAATATGGTCACCCCATTGAAGTTTCCAAAATTTAGCCTCCTCATTGGATGAATGAGTTTCCTGCAGAAAAAAACAATTTGCCTTTTGCTCTTTGCAATAAAGAAAAGTAGCCTTACGTTTGACATAATTTTCAACCCCCTAGCATTAAGTGAAAGTAAAGACAACATGAAATAAACACAGTAGTTGTGCAAAAACTAAGCTCAGGAACGATGAGCAGGAATGAGATAACAGCCAATAACAATTATAAGGAAAAGTGCAATAGCCCTTTAAACAAATATGAACATATTATGCCATACCAGTGGCAGTAAAGAGGCACGGCGGAGTACTTAGTCAGGGTCCACTCTTCGATTATCGATCAGGGCGAAACCTTCCTTCAAATAAGCACGTTTGCCACGGCTCCTGGCTTCCTGAACCAGGGGCCACAGTTTAGCCCGGGCGATCCTGTCCTCCTTGGAAAAGTCCTCTCTGAAGCTGATGTGCAGTTCTTTACAAACGTTAGCATCTTTGGATTTTTTCCAGACCTCATCTCGCATGGTTCGTAACCCGAACTGAATGATGACGGCTCTGGGACGGTTGTTAGCCGAAGCGGCGTCGGCTTTTTTCCCCAATCTGTGAACGGTGTCGACCGTATCCCGCAGCCGATCCACGGAGACAGGAATGATCCTCGTGAGGATCCCAATTATGGAATCCCGTATGTTTTCATCATCTTTCTCAGGCAGTCCAGTCACCCTCAGGTTCCAGCGTCTCTTGTAACGAGCATGGTCCTCACAGGAGATCCTCAGCGCTGTGTTTTCTTTTTTGAGAAGGTTCACCGCAGCTTGAAGCTCTGCTATGGCTTTCTTATTTACATCAATGGCGACAGTATTAGCTTCAATACGTTTTTCAATACTTCTCAAAATTTCAGTCTGATTATCCATCTTTGTATTAAGCTCTCCTATCGCTCGAAGAATAGCGTTCGCTGTGGCTTCCTTACATTCAGTCTCCTGTAGCTTCATTTTCTTTTTAGTTTTGTTCTTAATAGGTGTATGCTCCCGGTTTACCTTTTGATCTTTACAAGAAGGATCAGTCGCGGCTCCGGCCAACTCCATTTCTTCAATAACATCATCATCGCAAGCCTCTTGAAGAGCCGAACGGCTGTATTCGTGGTCAGACATGCTTGCCTCCGTATACAAATTCACAGACGGTGAAAAAAGCAACAGGAAGGCTGAATTCGTTTCAAAAAGTTGTTAAACTAAGGACAAAACCCCCAAGGCGCTCTAAGACAGGGGCTAAAGCACAAAACAAGGTTAAATTTTGGCTAAAAAAAAGACTGTATGCTAGAGCCTGCAAAAACACCACCTCTCACTCCGCCATCTTGGGACCTCTCCTCGTCTACGTACATGATGTCTATGGCCATTTCTCAATTCACGAGAACGCGAGTACGGACTCGGGAATGGCGGGGCTTGACATCAAGAACAGCCATATTGGAAATGCTGACGTAACAGGGGAGGGAATCCATTTAGGGGGGCCATCTTGGGGCGGTCGACAACTCAGTTCTACGGTGGCCCTGAGGTGCAAAACGCAACACAAAAAGAGAAAACACAACACAAAAAGAGAAAACACAACACAAAAAGAGAAAACACAACAACATTAACCAAAACGGAAAAGGTAGGTACCCTCGGGCGACAGGAATCATCTCTGATTGGACAAAAGACACAACAGAAGACACAACTATTCCCCACTCCTTGAGGTGAGGCGTGCCATTCTGACAGAGCTGGAAGGACCTGGGGAACTCTTCGGTTATCGGACTATGTCAAGTTCTCCAACAAAAGCACAGGCTTAAACGTGATGTAGTAATGAGGCTACTGAAACAGCTGAATCCACGAGGGACGGCTTTGAGAACACGCAGGAGGTTTACAAGACGCACGTATCACTCCATGGGTCCAATCTACATATGCCATGTAGATGGATATGATAAACTAAAACCATTTGGCCTGGCACTCTCAGGATGTATCGATGGCTTTTCGAGAAAAATAATGTGGCTTGTTTGTGGACCAACGAACAATAATCCATCTGTCATTGCTCACAATTATATTAATTGTGTCAAGAGTATCGGTGTGGTTCCAATGAGATTGAGAACTGACCTCGGAACAGAAAATGGGACCATGGCAGCAATACAATGTACCCTCCGTCACGCGCATATGGACCACTATGCAGGCTCGTCTAGCCACAGTTACGGCTCATCAACATCGAATCAGCGCATCGAGTCATGGTGGTCTTTTTTCAGAAGCGGGAGGTTGGTACATCTGTGTTGTTTGATGGATGAAAATCAATGTGTGCTTCTGTGCGTTTTTGTCTCTCTTGTTGTATCTCTGCTCTGTCTTCTGTAACCCCAGTCGGTCGAGGCAGATGACCGTTCATACTGAGCCCGGTTCTGCCGGAGGTTTTTTTTTCCCGTTAATGGGTGGTTTTTCTTCCCACTGTCGCTTCATGCTTGCTCAGTATGAGGGATTGCAGCAAAGCCATGTACAATGCAGACGACTCTCCCTGTGGCTCTACGGTTCCCCAGGAGTGAATGCTGCTTGTCGGGACTTTGATGCAATCAACTGGTTTCCTTATATAGGACATTTTGACCAATCTGTATAATCTGACCCAATCTGTATAATATGATTGAACTTGATTTTGTAAAGTGCCTTGAGATGACATGTTTCATGATTTGGCGCTATATAAATAAAATTGAATTGAATTGAATTGAAGTACAGTGGAAGCTGTATAGTGATGACTTTTGTCTCTATTACACTGATCAGTGTTATAGTGTTATTAAAATCTCCGTATTTGTCATTGTGATTATTATTAGTGTTCTTGTTTAACTCAGGCCACTTAAACACTAAGTGATAGCCTAATACTGAACATGGGAAGCCATATTTTCCCAAAGTTATTGAATCACTACTGTTGTAATAATCATATGATATACATTATGATTTCTCTGTGATGCTTTTGTTAAGATGTATCCACATTTAAACGGTGTTATTTGTATGTAAGCCTCTTTGAGCACTTGTAAAAGCGCATTATAAATAACAATGTATTATTATCTATTATAATGCATCCCCAGGTCTCAGTTTTGGATGGACTTGTTTGGAGACCTAAGAGACTCTGGAATCTTCAATGGCAGCCACGAACACCAGTGCTTACTGAGATTTTGCTTCAGTAATGTTCTGCAGCAAGACCTGGATGAATGTATGGACCTATGGAACAAGCACCGGATCCGACCAAGCAGACATGCATCATGTCCAGGAGGGATTCCGAATGAACTGTATCTCTTGCCTACAGGTAGTAATGATCATATACATTACAAAAAATGCAAGGTGTTGTGGTATAGCCTAAACTGGGATATATTTGGACAGTTGTACATGTTGGTATAATCCATTGTTGAATTTAGAAGCTATCTGTATCTACCATTTTTTAGAAATATCTGTATATCAACAAGCAAACAAATCTACCAATGATCATTTCAAACCTTCTCCTTTATATCATTGTATCATCTAATTTTGCAGATTTGGTTCAAGGGACTGTGGATTTGCTGTTGAAGACAGGGAACTGGATGTGTTTCCTGAGGCAAGGCAAGTGATTGATTTAAGCGGTGATCCAGACATAGAGGAATACCTACAACAGGCAGTGGAACAACACGGACTACAACAGCCACAAGACTGGAAGACAGCCTCAGAACTGTACATCACTCTGAAGGAAATAGCTGGGCTATAGATATGGACTATTGGAACCCGTTTCTACCTTTTTAGGTATCCCACATTAACATGGACGTATTAAGACAATATTTTCCTTATTTAGTATTTTGCTTTAATGCATCTTAATGCTTATCAGTAAATGACTGGTGGACTATACATGCCTAAGTTTTGAAAAACACTTCCCATTCATAAATGTGATCCAACATTTACAAATTGCTTCAAGAGATAAATCACAGGATAATATAGGCCTACCAAAAGTGTTTGTTTTGAATTTTCAGATTTGGCAACTTGAACTGTGGGACTGAAATGGAGACAAGTTGTATTTATTTTCTGATTAAATTTTCATGTAAACAACAATTACTTACAAAAAGCATTTGTTCTGATTTCTTTTTTTTTTCTTTAAATATATGTAGAGCTGTAAAAAACAGGAAACAGCAATGACAAACAAAAATCAGGACACCACTCTGAGATTTTAATGCTATGCAAGTAGCTAACTGCACAGATTTGAACAATGTAAGAAGCACTCACACTGGTTTTACTTTACCTTATTTTAACTTTACTTTAATGCATGACACGTCCCAAATGGCCTTTTAATAAGAGAGGCAGTACAGTAACTGATGCAAACAAGCAGACATGACCTTGTAAAGCATTATTCTGAACAGAGAGTTGATAAAAATAAAAGATTAAAATAAAAAAAAACAGCCTAAATCAAGCCACAGCTCAAACCACTTTTAATAAAAGTGATCATGCATGAAAGTCCTTTTGGCAACTAAAAACACCCAAAGCCTGGCGCATTTTTGATGCCAAACTCCATATTCTTCCTAAAGACACTGTAGAAGTCGAGTAGTGGGAGCTTGAGTGTGTTCGAACATGTGGTTGCCATTGGAAACGGCGAGTCATTTAAAAACCCTATACTTGGACGGGGTGTTATTCCTGCTGGTGGCAGTGCTGACAAGCCAGTGGCAAACATCAGCACATCTGGGAGGGACACAGCTATCACTTCATCTAAAAACAGAAAGTCAACATTGTAGTAGTGCATTGCTTGACACTGCATTATCTAAAAACATAGTTACTCAATAGCTTTTTTTCATTTCATTGAAGAAGATAAAAATTACAAATATGACTGCACTATACAATTCATATACTGTACAGTCGTGGAAAAAAATAAGAGACCACTTGAAAGCGATGAGTTTCTCTGATTTTACTATTTAAGGTAGGTGTTGGAGTGAAATGAACATTTCTGTTTTATTCTATTAACTACTGACAAAATTTCTCCCAAAATTGTAATGAAAATACTGTAATTTAGGGCATTTTTTGGCAGAAAATGACAACTAGTGTAATGGTAAATTTGAATCTGTCTATGGTTCAATCACTTGAGATGTCCCTACACCATGCTTTTCCCCAAAGGTATAAGATCTCCTTTTGTATGTTGACCATTTGTGTATGTTCATGTCTAGACCTCTTAACTTCCCACCTACTTCCCATGCTCTTAACTTCCCACCGAGACACAAAACCCTGCAGGATGCCCCAGGTGTGAAACACACCCTTGGGGGTCGGTGCCAATACCTGCAACAGACAAAAGGGTGTAAAAAACACTCTCTGGGGAAGGGGCCGACCCCTGCAGCAGACAAAGGGATGTGAAACATATTTTATTTATTTTTCCTCTCCTCAGGTATAAATGTTTAGGTCTACCCAATCTCAGAGTCTTTCCTTTACCATCACCGCTCAGGTGAGGACTGACCTTTCCTTGCAAGGAAGTAAAAACTTGTCGGCCGGCAGAATTATTATTATTATTCAGCAACACAACACAATATGAGTATTTTAACTTATGCGTTAAAGGCACACTATGCAACATTTTTCAGTTAATTAATGTGTTCCATACCGTTTTGGATGATTAAATGAGTCATTTCAGGTTGAACAAAGGTTTTCTTGGCCGCCCTGGTGGTCTGTGGGGGAAATACCACACTTGCAATTGCAGGAGCCCTCGGCCCGCGCCCACAGGCTCAGAATCTCGTGCAAGATCGCGACAGTCGGTCTTGCTTTACGGCGAGAACTGCTACACGCCCCCAGTGAAACGTATGCTCGTTGCTAGCGCAGTGGCGATATCTGTGCAGTTATCATTGCGGAACCGGCGATAAAACAGCGAAAGCCCATGTCGGAGCAGACAAGAAAGAGGAAAAGGGTTGTGGAAAGAGAGAAGAGTCGTACACGGGTGAACATCGGGAAAGCTTTTTCCGAATGGCGAGAGCTAAAAGAGAAAGAAGGCTGCAAGGCTGACGCGGACCTCGCGTTTCTGCTGATGCGATTGTAAGTAACATTGGAATGGTTACTCTCTCTCTGTGTGCATGTTCATACTTTCACTGTGTTAAAGCCGGGCATACACTGTACGAGTTTTTCAGTCGTGGTACTTATATACATTTCAAACTGCGACGGAACCGCGGGGTTTAAAAGTTCACCGCTCATCTGTGTGCTGATCTGTGTTCTCAAACTGTGCGACGGAACCGCGGGGTTTAAACGTTCACCGCTCATCTGTGTGCTGATCTGTGTTCTCAAACTGTGCAACGGAACCGCGGGGTTTAAACGTTCACCGCTCATCTGTGTGCTGATCTGTGTTCTCAAACTGTGCAACGGAACCGCGGGGTTTAAACGTTCACCGCTCATCTGTGTGCTGATCTGTGTTCTCAAACTGTACCGCGCGACGCTCGGACGCGGCTCGGGAGGCACCGGGCGTCGGGGGGAACGGAGGGGAGAGAGGAAAGATGAGACACCCCGGCGGCCGCGCGGCATACGGAAACAGACGGCCAGCGCGTCGCGCGGACCGGGACCCTCGCCCTCCCCAACCCCCCCGCGAGCCAATGTCCGGGCCCAGCAGGTCCCGGGCCAGGCGGAGGTCGTTTCGGGACGCCCGCTCCCCTCACTCCACTGGCGGGGACGGAGAGGAGGGGAGGGCGCTCCCTCGTAGCTCTGCTTGAACAGCAGGATGGTGATTCGTTGCGTTCGCCTGTCTGCTAAGCTCAAAACAACCACGCCTGGCTTGCCTGAGAAACCAGGAGAACAGCTGAGCATATTTACGACAGTGCACTTTTACTTTCGCCCTCTGGGGGGCGCCTCGCTGGAAAATCAACCCCGGTTGCATAGTATACCTTTAATGGATGCCAACGGAACCTTTTATAATTATGAACATTTTTGCATTAAACATAATTTCAAACCTTTAGAGTCAGACTTTAATAAATTACATAGAGCACTACCCCAAGAATTTGTTTTTTTAACCAAAAATACTTTGGCATATAGTCCAATTCACCCACAATTAGCTACTCTGTCAATTCAATTCAATTCAATTCAATTCAATTCAATTCAATTTTATTTATATAGCGCCAAATCATGAAACATGTCATCTCAAGGCACTTTACAAAATCAAGTTCAATCATATTATACAGATTGGGTCAGATTATACAGATTGGTCAAAATGTCCTATATAAGGAAACCAGTTGATTGCATCAAAGTCCCGACAAGCAGCATTCACTCCTGGGGAACCGTAGAGCCACAGGGAGAGTCGTCTGCATTGTACATGGCTTTGCTGCAATCCCTCATACTGAGCAAGCATGAAGCGACAGTGGGAAGAAAAACCACCCATTAACGGGAAAAAAAACCTCCGGCAGAACCGGGCTCAGTATGAACGGTCATCTGCCTCGACCGACTGGGGTTACAGAAGACAGAGCAGAGACACAACAAGAGAGACAAAAAGCACAGAAGCACACATTGATCTAGTAATCTGTTCTACATTAGATGGTAGTAACGGGTGAGCCGTCTTCTCCGGATGATGTCAAAGTTAACAGAACGCCAGACCAGGTGTACCTACTATGAAGAAAAAGAGAGAGAGCAAAAAGTTAAAAGCTGAAATGACGACAGTCATTTCAATGTAATACAATGCAAAACTGGAGAACCGTAGAATGAAGAACAGTAGAAATCAGTAGAGTGAGAAAATTAGACCCTGATGTCCTCCAGCAGCCTAGGCCTATCACAGCACAACTATAGAGATAGCTCAGGGTAACATGAGCCACTCTAACTATAAGCTTTGTCAAAAAGGAAAGTTTTAAGATTAGTCTTAAAAATAGATAGGGTGTCTGCCTCACGGACCAAAACTGGGAGTTGGTTCCACAGGAGAGGAGCCTGATAGCTAAAGGATCTGCCTCCCATTCTACTTTTAGAGACTCTAGGAACCACCAGCAACCCTGCAGTCTGAGAGCGAAGTGCTCTGTTAGGAACATACGGGGTAATCAGAGCTCTGATATATGATGGAGCTTGGTTATTAAGGGCTTTATACGTTAGAAGAAGAATTTTAAATTCTATTCTTGATTTAACAGGAAGCCAATGAAGGGAAGCTAAAATTGGAGAAATATGATCCCTCTTGTTGATTTTCATCAGGACTCTTGCCGCAGCATTTTGGATCAGCTGAAGACTTCGAACTGCATTTTGTGGACTTCCTGATAGTAAAGAATTACAATAGTCCAGCCTTGAAGTAACAAATGCATGGACTAGTTTTTCAGCATCACCCCTGGACAGAATGTTTCTAATTTTGGCGATATTCCGGAGGTGAAAAAAGGAAACTCTGGAAACCTGTTTAATATGTGATTTAAATGACATGTCTTGGTCGAAAACAACACCAAGGTTTTTAACTTTATTACCAGAGGCCAAGTTAATGCCATCCAGATTAAGTGATTGATTAAGAAGTTTATTTTCAAGTTTAATTCAAGGGATTAACATTATGGATAGGAAATGCACTAACCATTTTATTGGAAACTGTTTTGATGAATACATTTATCCTGAAAGACAAAATAAAAATAACATCCTACAAAAATTTGATAAAAGCTCAATAACTAAACTAAGAACAATGTATCTAGCACTTCCTATACCCCCAAAGGGGAAAGAAACACAATTCAAAATAATGAACAACATTTACCCCTCTAAAGAATTGTTGAGAATTCGATTTGGTATAGATCAGAGGTCACGGATTAGCGGACCACGGTCCGGATCCGGACCCAGCTGCTACCAAATCCGGACCCAACCTGATTTAAAACATTTATATATTACTGCATGTTGTCCAACGACAGTGTCTAACTCAGGGGTTAAAGTTCTCCATCGCTGCGACGGATTTAACCGTCGCAGCGAAATTGAGCGCAAAAAAGTCCCGTTTAGACTTTTTATTCAAGGTTATAATCTGAAGCTGCTCTCAACCAATCAAACCTGGCAGAGCCGGGACATTAACCAATCAGAATGAGTGCAGGGCGGGTCTTTCCAAAGCGGACATGGCCAGTCTGTGGTTTTATCGGTGTTCATCATTTTAACCTTTGGGAGAGCATTTTAAATTGGCCACAGATGGTATGAATGAAAGTAGCGGTGGTCAAAGGTTTCTATGGATTTATGCAAACCAGCCGGTCAGAAAGTTCAGCAGCTGACAACAACTTCCCTCGGTAAGCGTCAATCTGCTCCGGCTGTTAATTAATGAATTATTTCCACCTGTGGCCTGTCAGCGTTTATTCCCTCGCTGATAAACGCGGCGACCAACCAGGGATCTCCTCGTGATTCACTGTTATGTTTTATTTAAACACAAAGAAGAGTAACGCGCTAGCTCAGGCTAATTGAAGAACAAGAGTCGGACTGTGAAACAATGTGCCTCATTTGACTGGGTTCGATTCAGAAAAAGTAAAAAAAAAAACCTGCGCTGTTCTGAAACAAAGAAGGCAGAGCTGTATCGGCTGTCAGTCGGTATGCAGCAGTGTTCACCCGATGAGCAGCTGCGCTCCAGGACACTAAATAAAATGACAAGGATTTTGATGCTTACAGATTGTTAAGAAAACTACATCAAAAAGATAAAATAAATAAACTGCAGCTACAACATGGACTGGAGAACGGGTTCTTAACTGGGTGAGGCCAGAGAAAGGCGATTCTCAGAGAGTTTTTTTATGAAGTTAAAGTGGAGCGCGGACACAGGGTTCATCCTGGACAGGTCTCCAGTCACTGGGCTAAAGTATAACCATTTTATTAAACTTCAAAAAAGTTAAATCATGCCTTTTTATAAACTGTAATGATTAATTGGTGACCAATTACGGGCAAAGCAGAGACTGATTATTGTCATGTGCAATCTGTGTCAAATTAAAATGTATTATGTCATGATAGTGTTGGTGATGTGTCCTGCATTTCCAAGGCTGTGTTTGGCCTTGTATGATCATAATATTGGTTTATATTGAATGTGACAGGGAGCCAGTGGAGTTAATGTACAGGAGTGAAGTAGATGATGTAATGATGAAGCTGCTGTCCTCTGAATCAGCTGCAGTTTATGGAGGGTTTCTGGAGGACAGAGAGGAAAGGGAGCTGGGGTTATAAAGTGGACTGTGGACCAGTTTGTCAACAGTGTGAAGGAAGAACTTGATGCTGCAGAGATGAAAGTAACCCAGATGATGATGTGGATGTGGAAAGTGATGGAGAGGCTGTCCAGGATGACGCAAAGGCTCTAAAGCTGAAAGGTGGCAGAGATACAGGAATTTTCAATGGATATTTTAAAAGTATCAGATTTGGTTGACTTTGCACACTAAGCAAGTGAGCCAACTAATGCGGAATTTTGTCCACGCCCCGGGAATATATGGGCTTGCGAGAAAATGTTTTCAGTCAAACATTATTTTTGCTTCAACCCCTGTGCTAACTTCACTTGCGCCGCTTCTCTTGTTAATATGGCAAAGCCCCCCGGAGCGTTCCCAAACATATCCGCTTGCTGATACATACGGAGAAAATAGCTGATTTAAAGGCGCAGAACGAATGAGCACCTTGATATGTGCTTGAGGTTGGCTTTGTTGCCAATCAAACCCAGGTGTAAAATCCTTGCAGGGCAGCCTAAAGCTCACTTCTATCATTAAGCCATAAAAATGAAATTAAAAAAAGTTCAGTTGTTTTATAAAAGATGTGAAAGTCAAGAAATTGTCTATATACCAAACTGTGAAAGATTGTGGTTCTCTATTTCAAAAAGCACTTTGGATTTTAAAATAGAAAAACGTTCTATTTTTATGTTATTTTTTCGTTTAAAAAGTCAATGTATAAGGTGGATGCATAAACATTTTATTTCAGTGTTAAATACTGTTTAAAGTAACGGATTGTAATAAAAAATGTGTCCGGACCTTTACTGGTTGTTGATTTTCTTTATTCGGACCCCGCTGATTTTTAATTAGTGACCCCTGGTATAGATGATAACACATGTACGTTCTGTGAAAATGACATCGAAACTACGGACCATGTGTTCTTCTCATGTTCAGTGGTGCAAACATTTTGATGTGATTTGCATAGGTGGATTAAACAACCATTATCTTCATTCCCAACCTTTATCTCCAGGGACGATATCACTTTTGGTTTAATATTGCAAAGTAAAGCTGATGAGCTCTGTACTAATACGATTGTATGTCTAGCTAAATTTTTCATTCATAAATGTAGAATTGTCAAATCTTCTCCCAAACTTGTTGTTTTTTTAAACGAGTTTAAGCTATACATAAAATCATTAAAGATTCTGAAAGGTCCTAAAGCACAAAAATATATTATATCCTAAAACACTTCCCTACAGAAGTAAACAGCTAAACAAAGACTGAATTCTCCCCTCATATTATACTTTCTCATAATTTTCTTTTATTTATATCATTGTTTTTATTTTATAATTATCTTTATAATTTTCTATTTGTTTATTTATTTGGTTTTATGTCTTTGAATGTTTATGTTAATAACCCTCTATAGCAAGTCTATGTTATAGATATATTTCAATTTGTGTGAGGAGATGCTCCCCCTGGCTATATTTTCCATGTAACCTGACTTGAAGAAACGAACTCTATGCAACCATGTTTGTTTGTAAATTTTGATATCTTCAATAAAAAAAAAACCTTGCTGCAGCACACAGAAAGGGGCGGGGACGGACCACTGACAGTCCCATACCTTATTTGGTAATGGGACTATTGCACTCCAGAAATGAAGGGGGCGCTCTTTTCATAATCACTAGTACCTTAAAGAAGCGGAGTTAAGAGGTCGATTAAAAGTTTTTTTTTCTTTACTAATTGGTCTGTGTAATAGAGGACAGAACATAGACTTTAAAGGATGAAGCAAAATGTAAAAAAAAGAGGAAAGTAAATGTAATCCCAAAATGCACAAATAAAATAAAATACAATAAAATGCTAAAACTCAGGTAGACCTGTTCAAGCCACTGAGTGCCTCAGTTCAAACTTTTATTGGCTAACATCTGTAAATTAGTTAAACTGATAACTAATTATAAAACAACATTGTTTAAAAAAAAGAAAAAAATATTTTTATTTTTAATATTAATATTTTTAAAGTATTTGGGCGGATACCATTTCCCTCGGTTCATATCAGAACTAGCATGCGTGGTTGGGCTGAGCAGAGCGCCTTCCTGCACAGATTTATTTTTTATTTTTTTCATTGCAAATGTTACAAAGTACAACACAATGACAGGGCAAATTGTACATGCATTTCACTTCAAAACAACTTCTTAACAGATACCTTCAGATAGTGAGGAGCATCACTGAGCGAGCACATAAGTAATAAAAACGATAAAAGAATTAAAAAACAAGACACCATAAACATCACACCGTTTACACACCTGAATTGTGTCCTAAATAAAATTATAATAAAACCGTACTAAAATAAAATAATAACATAATAACAAAGGGCAATCTTATATTAAATCAAAGTGTTCCAACAAAGATGATAATTTGACAGCAGGTTTGGATTTAGTCAATCTCAGAGATTTATAATATAAGTCAAAGTCATTTTTCCAATGGCAAAAAGTTGACTTTGTCTTAAAATACCTACATCTGTGAATGAAACATTTTCCCATCAGTATAAGGCAATTTCCCAAATATTCCAGAGCCTTATTTGCACTTTCTAAACCAAATAAAATAATTGTGTCAGATAGTGGCGACAAAACAATGTTCTTACAGTTTAGCCAGCTTTGGAAATCTTTCCAGAATTTAAAAATTGGTTCACAAAAAAAGAATAAATGTTTCAAACTCAAAGTTTAAGTATCAAAATTAAACTTAGATGTCAAAAATTCTTTAGTTGGATATATTTCATTAATAATTTTTAATTGCATCTCTTTAGCTTTTAAATTAAGACAATGCGCAAAGCAATGCACATAAATTGCTGCAGGATTGTCCCGTTTAAAGCTTGCTGCAAGTCCATTCAAATGTCCAGACATACTTGCAGCCCCATCATATGCCTGTCCACGGCACATACTGGGCAAAATGTTGCAGCGGACAAGAATGTCGTTTAGTGCAGTGAGAATGGTCGAAGCGTCAGATGTTTGGATGTGTACAGCCCTTGTATGGGTGTGTACCTAGATCCCTATATAATGTTTGTGTGATGAGCAATTGGGCCTTCCTGCCGATCAGGAGCCCATCAGCGCTGGTGTGACTGTAACTGTTTCTCTGTCTTTACGTAGATAAAATATAACTAAAAGTATACTTGTCTGTTTTATGCGTCCAACATTCAAGGTAATAAGTAAGTGGGGGTCGCCGACTGGGTAAAACGAGCTGGGTCCACCGAGGGTGTTTCACCGTAGACGGGGCACGGTGAAAACAAAAACAAATTGGTGTCTCCGCCCGGACCCAAAAGGCGGCGTACCACCTTCCGTCTTCCGGCCAGGACGTCATTCCAGAGGAAAAACACACAAAAAGGTAAGGAGATTCCATTTATCTCCTAGTGTCTTTTTCTTCCTGGAAGGACCGACCTTTTGCACTCCTAAAGGCAGAGAAAAGTTTGAGGATAATTGTTTGCAAACGTGTCGATAAGGACTTGGGATTTGCGTGCAGGTCACAGCGGTGAAAGTCCGGGAGACCCTGGCCAGGTCTCTGAAAATACTGTGAACCTTGAGAATTAGGGTTTAGAGGGTCCCCTTGTTAGGCACAGGAAAATACGTCTTCCTCTGTGTCTAGCATAAAAGCAGCCATTCTGACGGGCACGCCATTACGCGTGGCTTCTAAAAGATCAAAGAGCAGTTGGATTTTTGGTTTCGATAGTTCCAAAAGTTCTCTTAAAGAACTTTAAAAGCAGCTAATCCAATTATATTTAAAAATAGGTACCTATAGAGCGAGTTAGAGTTGGATTTTTGGTTTCGATGGTTCCAAAAAGTTGTCTTAAAGAACTTTAAAAGCAGCTAATCCAATTATATGTACCTATAGAACGCGTAAGAGTTGGATTTTTGGTTTCGATGGTTCCAAAAAGTTCTCTTAAAGAATTTTAAAAGCAGCTAATCCAAATAGATTTGAAAAAGATAAGTAAAAAGGTACGTACAGAGTTAACTGAAGCTTGGCTTCTTATAAGAAACCGTGACCTGTTGTAGAAAGAGGAAGACCGGAATAAACCCGTGAGCTGGACGCACACACAACCAGCAAGACCGGAGAAAGAGTAAAGATAAAATGAATAATAAAAAAAAGAAAAACAGAGACGTCTCGCAGAAGACTACGCGCAAGCTGTCTGTCTGATATTGTTGTCTTCGTCATGTCTTGTACAACATATTGTGTCTGTTGAAATTAGATCATTGAGTCGGAGTGAGTGGAGGAGAGACTGCTTGGATCTGCGGATATTGAGAGTGTGTGTGTGCGCAAATAGGTGTTTGTGTGTAAGTGAGGTTACTCTTGAGGAACAAGTAAAAAGTGTTCATCACGGAGGAAGCATTTGATCAAAATATTAGTGAAAATAAATAGGATTTTGCTAAATGGATATCAATGGGTGGACAGATCGATGTTTTTGTGTTTTTTGGCGCAGGAGGGTGTTCAAAGTGCAACCAGTTGGTCGGGGCAGTTGGATTAAAAAGAAAAAGAAAAGTGAAAATGTAATAAAATTAATAAAAAAGGAAACGGAAACGGAACTAAAAGGGCGTTGCACTGGGGAAGCGTTTACGTGGGGACCGACTAGGACTTCCGTTGTGGATAAAATTGTTCGTAACTACTAAATGCGACGTATAGCTTTCAAAAATGGGTAAGTGTCCAGGTGTCTGCGAGACAAAGAGTTGTATCCTTGCGGGGCTGAAGAGTAAAACCGTGTTTGGACGAAACATTCGGGGGTCGTAGCCAGCGGACGCTCTCCACTTTTTAAACTAAGCGGGAACTTAACACGTTGAAAACATCTTTCGGCGTTGCCATAGACATTTAAAAATTATGAAAACACAGAACTATTTAAGATAGTGGGGAAAAAAACAGGCCTGCACGTGTTTGTCTGTCTGAATGTCATCGTTTGTATGTAACTGTACGTATGTATGTATCATATGTAGCTAAACGTTCATCTGTGTGAATTAATTCGGTTAAAATTAATGTTCATGGTTTCAGAATGTTCATTTGTTTTGGAAGAACTGCAGCTCCGTAATTCAAATGACATTTTAAGCATGGACTATGTTAACTAAAAGGGAAAGGAAAAGACTTCAACAACAAAGTTTGTTTTCTTCCTACATTAAAAATCCGGCCAAATTAAATTGTTACACTGAAAGATTAACATGGCTTGAACAAAAAATACTTCAGCTTTGTTTGAAATTGAAACTGGTAATAATCCGTAAATAAAGCTTCTTAAAGTTTACTGTATGAAATTAGATCCTATCACTTGTTTTTAGCCCTACAGCAATAAAATTACTGAGATCTCATTGCTTGTAATAATGATTCATCACAAACCAGTCCATTTGAAAGGAGTTTAGATACACATGATCTTTGATTTAAATAGATGTAAAAAACTGTGCTTTGGGTTTGAAGAAAACTGTCTGGAACTAAATATGGTTGCTTTTCTAAGGGCTTTCTATTCATTTATTTTATTTCCTTTTAAGTTGTAATTTGAATGCAACTAAAGAGACATTTAGACAATATCACGAAGGCCACACTTAGCGCATAATCAGTTACAAAATCATCTGATGTTATTAGTTACAGTGACCTGAGGCAAGCCTCAGAGGGACAGTTTAACCTGAAACAGGACAAAAGATATGATAAACAAATCTGACCATGATGTAAACATCCAAAAGTTTATGGTGAGGCTGGGTTCAGTGTGTTCTGGCCTGAGGGGGCATGAAAAATATATCAGCAAAAATAAAATAAAAGGCGAGCTTCTGAAGGGTTATAATCTAATTCTAATCTCTGTTTGTTTTTGGGTAGCCTTCTCAATGTGCTGAATTATGGGGAAAACTCTTATCACGTATAGAAAAACACTAGAAGCTCAAAAGCTTGAAAGAGAAAATGGTTGCTTTAAAGTTTCACCCTTGACCAATTAAGATTGAAAAGATATATATAAATAAAGGTCAAATACACATAGTCAAAGGACCAGAAAGAAGTCAAAAGACTGTTATAAAACAATAATCTATTGGAACACACAGATTACGCTCCTTGGGAGACTTTTTACTTTTGGGTTTTTATTGTTTTGTGTATTTTGATTATTTCTTTGTTAAATGATTCCTTTGCTTTAATTTTTGCATCACCAGTGGCAAAAAAGTGACAACATTCAAGGTTGCTCGGCAGATAATTTAAGAAAAGGAGAAGTTTTAATACAAAATGCTGAAAGAAAAGGAACGAGAGATTCCTACCTCCCCTGGACCAACCAAGAACTTAGACACATCACATTAAGAACCAAGACACTAAAAAGACCAGGTTTTCTTTTGTCACCTAATACACTAACAGCAGTGGCGGCTGGTGAAAAAAAATCTTGGTGGGGCTGGCCAATAGATTTCCCTGCCTAACCCAGTACATGCATTTAAATTAAAAGTCGGAAAATTACTACGATTCCACAATAAGCATTTAATTAATAAAAAAACATTGTTCACAAAGGATTATTTTGGTGTTTTTGTGTTATTAATCCTTTTCACAGATTCATGCCAGAGGGTTAATGATTTAAGTAGAACAATGACTAGTGCAAAATTAAGTTGTATTTACCGGAGATGAAGTGTAGACTGCAAATTCTGTCGTGGTATGATGGCTCCCACAGTCCATTGGGATTGTCTGCCTGCATCCTTTTCATTGAAATGATCCATTTCTGTCTTCTGTCTTCGTCCTTCGGCAAACGAAAGAAACGTACATCCGATGATTTGGAATGCCTCTGTGTGCAACCGGGAGCACTAAAAGTCGTAGGCATTGTTTAGATTCCAAAGATAAACTAAAAGTACCCTCTAATTCACCCGTTTTGTCACGCTGGTAAGCGAAAACAGTACTGTTTTTGCCGACCACCGTGACCCGGATGTAGCTCGTGACGTCATGCGTGAAGTGCACCTATCACTGTGTAGCAGGGGCCAGAGCCATGGAGAGAAAGAGTCGCGACACTCTTTGATGTCACTGCCAGGGCAGTCACGTGGTTCGTGTAAACCGCTATAGTTCCAAAACATACGCTGGCTTTCATGTTCTTCTATGGGACAGACAGAAGCGATTGCGTTATTTAACGGTAAATATATATATAAACATACACCCTACTACTTTTTCAGCTGTTATTGCATGATTACATATTTGTTAATGTCAGTTTTCCATTTTGAGAGGCAGGGTGATAACGAAAAGCTGTATATTACTTAGATATGTTTTACATTTTTGGGGGGAAAAGCTTATGTTCATGCTCGTATGGACAGGAGTACAGGCTAGAACGGCTCTAACTTAAGTTTTCTTTTCCATATCATTCATGTGATGACAGATGTCTCATGATTTTCATTTTATTGCGACTGGGCTGTATTATTGATTACCGTGATTTTGCTTATAAATTCCGATTCAGCCATTAGCTTACCTTCGTGGTAGCGTTAGGTCTGCCGTGGTCCATTCAGCATTCGCCTAGCAGCTAGCTCACTTCTGATAAGTGGTCACCCCCAGACCACAACGTGAAACATGATCATGTTAAGACTAAGAATATAATTTTAAGATTAAGCCATTCACATATTATCAAAAGCATTGTGCTTATATGTTTGGGTCTATAGGTAAGTGCAGAGCTATTAAGATTTTTCTCTACGTCTCTGGGTTAATGCACAGAGTAAGAGTAAGGTTAGCTGCAGAGAGAGTGATAGAGAACAGTGACAGGCAACACTCTCATTGGACTCCGTTGTTGCTTTTTTGAGAAAGAACAGTCCATTCAGCATTTACACCCACTTTTTCTGATGAGGCAGGAGTTGGCCACACAACAATGATAATTTTAATACTAAGCCATGCACAAAGAATCAAATATATTAAAGAATAACAACTCATTAAGTTTGGATGAATGAATCAAATATTGTTTAATAAAAAATACTGAGTGAGACAACAAGATGTGTGTGTGTGTAAATGTATGTATCTAACTGGAAAAACAAGAACAAAGTGAAGGAACAGGGAGGAATATTATAAGTGATTAATACATTTAAAAAAAAATCCTCCACATACATCAGGCTTCAGAGTGCATCAGGGCTGAAAGGAAGGACAACATTAATAATAAAGGTACCTGGCATAAGATAAAAATGAACAGTGTGGAACAAAAAAATGGGGGGGGGGGGGCTCCACTGAAACCTGTGATGGCCACAACAACGATACTGGTGGTCCAGCAAGATCTGTTGAGACAGGGGCACAAATATGTTCATTCAAGCCATGTCATGTTTTGTAACCTGAACCCAAACACACCACACTTTTAAATTTTAGGTGAGTTTATTGAAGAGGATGAATGGTGGATGATGATGACCAGAGTCCAATCCAGGCTGGAGCAGGAGGCAGTTAATGGCTAGAGCTGGCAAACATGATGGAACCGGAGCAAGGAGGTGGCAAGACCAGCAGCACAGCAGAAAAGGGATAGGAAACCAGAACAACAGCAGGATAAACAGCACGACTGGATGAATACTTGCAGGGCTGGAGTGAGAGCAGGACCAGGATAACAGCAGGCAGACGGTAAACTCAGGCTGGACAAGAACAGGACAAGGTAAGCAGCGATGAGCAGAGGAACACAGAGGTAACAGTACGGTCCGACAGGGAAGAGCTAACTGAGGAAGGTTTAAATAGTGATGACAGGTGGAAAGAGTCCTGGCTTGATTAGTGGCTGACAGGTGTAGGTGATTAGTGGAGCATGGAATCTGGAGCTGTATGGGAGGCTGAGAGTGCCCTGAAATGTCCATGGTGCAGCAGGCAAGGCTGCAACATGACAAGCCAGTTGCACTGTGCACATACAAATAAATATAAGCATATGCACCATAATGGGCCTATTTATATAATATACAGAGTTGACAATTCAAAAGAGGTAGCTATTTAATCCATTTACGCCTGGATATAACGTTAGTGCTACCTTTACAGAGGGCGAAGTCAAGCTAACAAACTAGCAGGCAATCGGTGGTCTACCAAGATAAAACATATATATATTTACGCTGTGTACATACAAATAAAGATCAGTATATGCATCATAAAGGACCTCTGATAAAATATAGACAGTTGACAGTTCAAAATAGGTAGCTATTTAATCAATTTACCCCTGGATATAAAGTTACCTTCACAGAAGGCAAGTCAAGCTAACAAACTAGCAGGCAATCGGTCGTCTACCAAGATAAAAAAATATATATAATTACGCTGTGTACATACAACAAAAGATCAGTATATGCATCATAAATGGCCTATGATACAATATAGACAGTTGACAATTCAAAACAGGTAGCTATTTAATCAACTTACCTCAGAAGTTACTCGACAGTCAGCAATGGAAGTGAATGATGTCCAACGCCATAGAACGGCTTTTTGGAACTACGCGAGGCTGCATACCCCGGAAGTAGGCGGCAAAAAGCATACAACGGAGTCCAATGGGAGTGTCGCGACTCTTTTTCTCTCCATGGCTCTGGCAGGGGCAAAGACGCCAGGAGCCCCAAAGCCATTCATTTAGTGATGCTGATTGGCCAAATATTTATAAATCTTCCCTAGCAACAGTATACGATTGGTTATTTCGCTACACTTGTAGGGCTCCTTGAGCAGCCCCAAAAGTGTAGAAGAAGAGAAATGATACGTTCTGTTGGTGGAAATGCACTGTTAAATGAGAGTCAATTGATAGAGTCAATTAGTAGAAGTGTTTTAATAATTCTTATTACATGTAGCCACGTACTATTAAGTAAAAACTGATATTAATAATACTTTTAAAATCTATATATATTTTGACTTTTCCCCTCCACATCTAGGGAGGGCAGCGCCCGAGCGCCCCCTATGGGCCAGCCGCCACTGACTAACAGAATTGTTTTTCTCTGAGTTACTTCTTTCAGATGATGGGAGATAAAGCTGTGAAGCCACCTTTATTCCAACAGAAGACTCTGGAAAGTGAGCTCTTTCAGGTCGTATGGTAAGAAGTCTAGATCTAAAATGGACATGCAGGGATTGACAAAAGTGACTAAATTATGCTAAGTTTTAAAAAACTTAGACACCAGGTAATATTGAGACCTTCTAGCGGTAGAAAGGTGGCTTTAGAAATTTTTCATGTACCCCTTCCCACTGTTCCCCTCTCCACTGACTCACATTAACATTTCTATCCTGTTTTCTGCCTTTTTTCTTGCAAAGAAACCTGGACATATATATAATTGGAATGTGCTAACAGAGAGATTTTAGTCTCTTTTCTTAGGCATTCTCAGAGACAAGTTAGTACCAAGCGGTGCCACAGTGGTCCAGGGGACGAAAAAAAAAAGGTGACGTACTTGACTCCTGCCTAATCCAGTTTTAATCAAATTTTGGACAAAAATCAGTAATTTTTACAGAAGCTGCATAGAGGTTTAATGGGGAATGTGATGCTACAAGGTTAAGAGAAATATGTTTTTTTTATTGAACTTATACAAAGAGGTTGAACTATCTGTAAAAATATTTTGCTTGGATAAATTTTTTAAGGGATCAAGATCTGGGGTAAAGGTGAAGAACTTTAAGAATAGTTCGTTTTAGAGGGAACGATGTGATTGATTTTGTTTTGAGAGAGTTTTTCTGTAATTTTTGTTTTATTTTTTTTCTTTTCAACTTATGTACACTACACTACGGATGAAGATGGACAATTCTTGTATTAGACAATTTGATTTTGGACAAAATCCATATTGGCAAAATGCTGGCAGAATTCCTTGTGGTTTCAGACACAACGATTGGAGAAAGAAGATACATGGACAATGCTCGTCCTGGAACGATGTTGTGCTGCTGAACTGAGACATGAGGACTGAAAATGGACAACTAATGGCGGGGGCAAAGACAGAGGCATCGGATAACCTTCAATGGACCACAACACGAAACAAAGATGAGTTGGCAGACACCCCTTCTGCATTTCACATCAGATTTTCCTGTACACAATTAAAAAACAAAACACACATTAGAAACAAACACATTGGCGGATGCGCTTAGAAGAAAACTTTCAGATTAAAAGCAATCAAGATTATTATTAAACCCCTAGGATGTTAATTGTTTTAAAGGCACACTATGCAACATTTTTCAGTTAATTAATGTGTTCCATACCGTTTTGGATGATTAAATGAGTAATTTCAGGTTGAACAAAGGTTTTCTTGGCCGCCCTGGTGGTCTGTGGGGGAAATACCGCACTTGCAATTGCAGGAGCCCTCGGCCCGCGCCCACAGGCTCAGAATCTCGTGCAAGATCGCGAGAGTCGGTCTTGCTTTACGGCGAGAACTGCTACACGCCCCCAGTGAAACGCATGCTCGGTGCTAGCGCAGTGGCGATATTTGTGCAGTTATCATGGCGGAACCAACGATAAAACAGCGAAAGCCCATGTCGGAGCAGACAAGAAAGAGGAAAAGGGCTCTGGAAAGAGAGAAGAGTCGTACACGGGTGAACATCGGGAAAGCTTTTTCCGAATGGCAAGAGCTAAAAGAGAAAGAAGGCTGCAAGGCAGACGCGGACCTCGCGTTTCTGCTGATGCGATTGTAAGTAACATTGGAATGGTTACTCTCTCTCTGTGTGTGCATGTTCATATTATCACTGTGTTAAAGCCGGGCATACACTGTACGAGTTTTTCAGTCGTGGTACTTATATACATCTCAAACTGTGCGACGGAACCGCGGGGTTTAAAAGTTCACCGCTCATCTGTTTGCTGATCTGTGTTCTCAAACTGTACCGCGCGACGCTCGGACGCGGCTCGGGAGGCACCGGGCGTCGGGGGGAACGGAGAGGAGAGAGGAAAGACGAGACACCCCGGCGGCCGCGCGGCACACGGAAACAGACGGCCAGCGCGTCGCGCGGACCGGGACCCTCGCCCTCCCCAACCCCCCCGCGAGCCGACATCCGGGCCCAGCGGGTCCCGGGCCAGGCGGAGGTCGCTTCGGGGACGCCCGCTCCCCTCACTCCACTGGCGGGGACGGAGAGGAGGGGAGGGCGCTCCCTTGTAGCTCTGCTTGAACAGCAGGATGGTGATTCGTTGCGTTCGCCTGTCTGCTAAGCTCAAAACAACCGCGCCTGGCTTGACGGAGAAACCAGGAGAACAGCTGAGCATCTTTACGACAGTGCACTTTTACTTTCACCCTCTGGGGGGAGCCTCGCTTGAAAATCAACCCCGGTTGCATAGTATACCTTTAAGTCAGAGCTGTTATTCGCGAGCGATAAGAGGGTCAAACGCATTCGGACAAGAGGTTCTGGTCTGGAAACAAAGATGGTAGAGTTCGCAAAGATAAGAAGGATTTTCTTTTACTTTTCTAACAAAGTTTTATTTAAATCATCTGAAACATATATAGATATGTTTTGGAATTTTATTAGCCCCACAAGGGGTTTGATTAAGATTCAAAGAGGCGCTTTAAGATACAACAAGCTTCGTAAAATACATCATGCATGAGAAGAAATAGGGGACACAGCTAAAAGACATTCATTTTGCACCAAAATGTTAAATTACGTGGTGAAGGCACAGAGCAGCTTAAGAAATTATGCTAAACCTAAACAGGTTTGACAACTTATGAATATTGGTGATTAAAGCAATGAGTGGGATACATAGAGGGGCCGTTTAAACGTTAAAAGAAAGTGGATAAGAACAATGTATGCAATTCTGACGACATGGGAAAAAGTACATTTACATCGATGAGCGATAATTATGATCATGAAATAACTAGTGGGCGAAAAAGTTGAAGTAGGCATTACAGCAACAGTTAATAGCATAAACGAATCAATGAACGAGTGAGCAAGCTAATTTTTCAATATAAGCAGAATAAACTCTAAACCTTTTAACCTTGCTCAAGCGAAGGAGAAATTGTGAGCACAACATCTACTGGGTATCTTAAAGTAAGCAGAGGCGCAAATAAGAACCAAATAATTAGGAGGCCTGTAAAATCTGCCACTCCAGCAGACATCAATAAAGCATCACAAAGGTTAAGGATTTAAATGGATAAAACTACAAGATTAGAATATTGCCTTATTCTACTAAATAACATGGGTAAATTAGGGATTAAAGCACCAGTGAAAATAGTTTGGAATTGTACGCAGTTACCTAAAAGGTTTGAGGAGACTTAACATCTCTTTGTTTGAACACAAAATATCATAATAGTTGTCCTTTAACTAGATGTTAAAACATCCAGAAGGGATAAAACACATAAACAGAGTTTAGCCAACTATTAACCTAGAGGTCTTTTAGACCAGGATAATCTAACGATCGTCCTTTTGCGTACATACAGAAAAGAAATGAGGTCGATTAGATTAGTTAGACATTTGCTATCTGGTCAGGACAGCAGAAGCAACTCCTGGACACAAGATGATGATAGGAGGATAACAGTTTGAACATGATATCAATGCATGAAGGTCGGCTCTGAGGGACATCAGAGCTGCAATGGCACCCGACTGTGAAATTCCTGCTGTGCTACAAAACATCTTGAACAGGACTATGCATGACTGCTTTGCTTCACAGGTGATGGAATTCAACTACGAGGTTTCCGAACATGACATGGAGAGGTTGGCGTTCAGGAAACGCACCAGAACACACTCTTGGACTCTTAACAAAAGAACATTTGAAAATGGGGATTCAACAATATGCAACTTGGGGTTAATGGGCTCGAAAGCGGGACACTTAAGAGGAGATGAACTGAAAGCCTGGGTTTACGATGAGAGACATTTCACAGACAGGGGGTTTGGACACCCAGGAATAGCTGCTGTGGTTTGAAAATGTCAGAGATTTGTCACAGGTGGTGGAGTGTTTCGATGGCCCAGGCGCTTGGAACCAGGTTGGACCAAGGAGACGACGTTGTGTTCCCACAGGGATTACCTGTAACCTAACACTGACTGTGAACATTTTTGTTTTTGGGTTTGCTGGGGTTGCCAAGAGGAGCATCGGAGATGACTTTCTCTATCCTGACCAGGTTCACGCTTAAAACACAAAGAACAAAATTACAGAGACCTAAACAAATACGGACACAGAGACGTGTTCAAACAAAGAATTCCTATGATCCACAGATTAAAGTGCAGATACTAAGGCTAAACAAAGAATTAGAAGAAGGGCAAAACTAAATGCTGATCATTTACCAACAGGTGGTCAATATTTGAGAGGTTTCAAAGGAGCTGCACAATTTCTTCAATAATCACAACAGACAGTGATTGATGAAACAATAAAGCAAATTCTAGAATGGGAATTTTTAATCTGCTGGGACATGACACGGTGCAAACATAAAATAAGGATTTATAGATCACTGGGTGATATAAGTTAACAAAACACAGATCCTAACCTTGGAAAAACTGTAGAAGAAACAACAGTAGTAATAATGGATAAATGACAATGAAAGAAAATCACTTGGAGTAATGTCTGCTTAAAGTTTTTCAAGGGTAAACTAAACACATGAGAACCGAGAACAAGATACTTGTTAAAGGGTTGATTTACTTTGGGTTAAATTTATGCTTGGGTGTATTATCAATTAAGCTAATGTTAGATGACTGAAACAGGTTTAAAGTCTCATAAAAAATCTATCTGGAGCAGTGTGGAGCAGTTAAATGATCAGGGGGAGATGTTAAAAGAAAAACAATGAGTTACTGCTCACAGCATACTACAGTTTAAAGGTTTGTTTCAAACAAGATTTAAACAGGGGGACATGAAATGCAACCAGGGTTGCTTACAAAAGCTATCTGTTAAAACAAGCAGAAATGAGAAAAAAAAAAAGAAATAAGGAAAGTTAATGGGGTTAGAATTGCTCTTCGCTTTGGGTGATTGGTTTGATGCACGTCAAGCTGAAACTGGTTCACAGAACTATTTCCTGTCTCCGCCCTGGGCTACAGCCACTTCCTGAATGGCAGCCAATTACGACTTTGTGTGCGCTAGGGGCATGCACACCCTTCCTTTTTTCCGAGCTGGGTTTTTCAAAATAAGACAAGAATGCACAGGGTTGCTTCTGATTAATATCACAACATTATTCTGCAAATATATATAGTAGAGCTTTCTTTTACAAACTTAAGGGTTTTTCTGTTGGGCTTTTTAGAAAAATGTGAGGTGTTTTTAAAGCTGGTTCAGTAAGAAGTTTCTGAAAGGTTTTAATACAATCCCTTGTGTGCTAGATAAGTTGAGACGAACCTTGACACAGTAGCCATGAAACATATGATGATAAATTTCTGTTGCAGAGAAATTTCAACTGTTGGACATTGTAAGGTGAGACACACATGGGAAAGAATTATAGAGAAATGCTGCTGCAGATAAAGTTGAACTTTCAGATTTCTCCTTTTATATAAGAGTAATGCAAGACGATTACAGTAAAGGAGGTTAGGCTAAGAGCACAATAATTGTGAACAGAAATATCTGGATGTGAAAGTGTTTGAAGAAGGTAAATGACACAAGATTGGGAGTCTTGATAAGAACACTAATTACACCTTGTTTCTGTTCTTCAACAGTAAACAAGGCCTGGTGTCTGCCAACCATCTTCACAAAGCATTTTACTGGGGATGAAATGCTTATTGCCTGAAAAAGGACCGAACACTCATTACCATCCAACTAAATCGTTTTTGTCCACGCTGAGAAACAAGAAAAGGACTTAAGAAGTTTGGGAGTAACATGCCAGAGAACTATGATTTTTTAAATGTTTTCTTCTTTCTTTTTGCCACGAAGGAGCAATTGCCTGAGAACCCTGAGCTGACCACTTATGCACGAATAGATTCATGTCTGCCACGTGCTCAGACTGGCCTGACGGTTTTTTACTTGCGTTATTGACGTACAGACTCTTTTTATATCACAAAACTGAGTTTTTTCCTTTCTCTTTTCCACTGACATCCGTCATCATGTTTGATTTTGTGTTATGATGTTTATACTGTGATGTTGCATTAAGTTGATCGCTATGGCTTTATGATTAAGAATGGAAACTGTTTGTTACAGACACACACACCTAGACCTACAGTTCTTGCAATCTTTTTGCTTCGTTATATAGAGAACCAGGATCTGATGGCTATCACAGATCCATAAATTACTCGGTAAGGCTAATTTCTAGATTCAATACAGGGTGTTTTCTCGCTCAGATTGGCCCAGAGTGGGATTTCCCTAGACTGGGCTCCATCGGGTTTTTTACCATTTCTTAGAGAGATGGGGTTTTTCTGCTGGAGGCCCAGCCCGCCCTGTGATGCCCCCTACTGGTACTCTTGGATTTGTAAGGTTTGAAAGTGATGGATGTTTGTCCATGGGAATGGGGGGTGGAGGACCAAGTAGGAGGTTTCTTGGGGTGGAGGTAGAGTAGACGAATTTGGCCTTGGTTAATGAACAGTCTTAGCTTACCTAGTCTAAAGTAAACTTAAAATAATGTGCGCATAGGAACCTAAAACAGGCCTAGCTCAAATAGTTGAACCCTAAATTGTAGATAAAATGCTTGGACTGTGGTCTTGAGTAAAAAATGCTGAATTATGAAGTATTCATGCTGATTGATGCTAAGATGTTTCATTGAAGTTTGTCCGGCCCATTTCTTGGAACTGTTTTCGTTGTGATGTGCCTTTGGGGCACACCAACAGGGGGGGCTAACGGACAACTGGACTGTTTTTTACAAAGTGCCTTTCGGGGACACCAGCAGAGATTGTGTGACCCCAGAGACTGAGCCGCACTATCAACTGCCATGGAGATCACGGATGGAAGCCGGAAGTTGATGTGCTTGGATTGCTTGGACTGGACGGAATGACCGACTGTTCTGGGAGAGGGACAGACTGAGAGTTGTCGTTCCACTGGTTGATCATCTTTGGTGATGTGCCATTTTGGCACATCATCAGGGGGTCTGTTAGGATATCAACGAGGTCAAGTGGAACGAGCTGTTTATCCCAGAACTGCATGGCACACTTAGATGGCACCGACCCAAAAAGATTGGCACATATCTATCAGATACCACCCCGGAGGTGACACAGTTTCTCTACTGATGTCACAGTTTGGATGTGTACAGCCCTTGTATGGGTGTGTATCTAGATCCCTATGTAATGTTTGTGTGATGAGCAATCGGGGCTCAACCCAGCGGAACAGAACCACTAGCTGCTCTTTGTTTGAAATGTCTCTAGTTTCGTCTGCTAATAATGCATAAAACTCCCCACGAATAGGTGAAAAAACCTGAGACAGTGCCGAGCGAGAAACTGAATTAATCAGTTCATTGATTATGTCATGCCTCATGTAGTTTCTGTTGGCTAACCACTGGTAAATTTCAGGACAATCCTGTGCCCGTAATTCCAACAACTTTTAAAGATTGTTTTTTGGATCATTACCATCTAGTGCCATGCCCTGACCCATGAGATAAATGATGGACGTTATCTCCTTTACTAGCATGTCACGTCTGTGCTGTTGTTTAACTTTTAGCTGGGTGTCAAGCTGGGACACAATAGACTGCTCTTGGGAAGTATACATGTTGTAGTAAGCCACGGCCTCTCTATGATATTTGCTACTTTCATGTTTCCGAAAAGAGCACACAGCATTTTTCCAGTTTTGGAATCCAAGCACAGAGAAAGCGTGTTCATTAGTTTTGCTTAACGCCGAACCCAGTCCTTTAATAGACCAAAGGCGACACTGAGTGCAAAACATTTTTGCTCGCGTTTGACACAATGTTAGCCACTGGAAGTCTTTAAACCATTGTGGTGGAACAGACCGGCTTTTCTGTGTTACACCTTGTACACGTCTTGTACCCGACAGAATTGCTGGGTCGTCTGGTTGGTGAGACTTTGTCAGATCCCTGCAACAGTCACTGGAGCAGTGGACTTCTGCCAGGCTTGTAGAAGGAGCAGAGGTGAAGGCTGACAGCTCTGGAGCAATGGAGGAGTCTATGGCCAGGGCAGAAGGCGGCAAATGGTTTCCTGGAGGAGCAGCAATAACAGTGAGTGACAGAATAGGCAGAGTGGTCAGTGTTAGCTGGAGCCAAGGCAGATGAACACCAAATGGAGACTTAGTTGCTGGCTAAATGAAACGCACCAGACACAGTGTGGCACATTGGGGCAGCCGAGGCAGTAGCGTTATATCCAGGGCTGTCACTGGCTGGTATTACAGCGGCAAACCAGCTAGGTGGAGCAGCAGACCTTTCTTCTAAAGCTTCCCCAGGGGGTTCACGGTCAGCGTCGAGTGAAGTGACAGCAGCTGCAGTTCCCTTAACTTTTGTTGGCATTGTGCCAAAAAAATCTGTTATTTTTTTGCGTTTCATTGTCAGTAAAACCTTAAAACTAACTAAGCTAACGAAGCAAACGAAGTAGTGGTCATAAGCAGCGCAGAGGTGGCTTGCAATTGTGTGGGAAAACTTTTGTTTACATCACATGACACAATCAGCCAATACATTTTTAGATGGGATGATTTATCGCTTTCTCATTGGAGAATGATGCTGCTGCCATAGACTACTGTGCATTTGAAAAAATAGCTATTGAATAATTAAATTTTATTTATATATATTATTTTACATGTTTGATCATCAAAAGTAGGTAGGGCCACGGCCCTACCGGTTCCGCTGTCCGTGTCTGTTGCAATAAAGGCTCCTAAAATCACGGCTCTGTGTGCGGTTGAATTCGGGCTCCAGACCCCAGTCATTACAAATTTGCTGATTTACAGCTCTATTTCTCGAAAATAAAAACATGGAATCGATTGCAATTAAGCGCATCTGGTTTGACACTAAATCTTAAATGTGAGCTCCTAGCTATACATACCTGCAAACAAAGCAGTATTCAAAACATCACAGTAAGAAAGGAGGTAAATATCTTAGTCTGATAATATCTAAAAATATCAATGACAGAGAGAATGCTAATATACTTCCTAGACTGAATGCTGTTCAAAAAGATTTTTGATCTCTGGCTAAAGGCTGGTTCACATGGCAGGATTTTAAAATAGTCGGCTGATTTTTTTTTTTTTCAAAGCCTGAGAGACACCAGACATAATGATCAAAATCCTAGATAAAACAGGGTTGGTCGTACAGTGTGTGGTTTAAAATTTTTTTTTTTTTTTTTTTTGTTAGTCAGTCGGGAGCTCACGTTTTATGCTGTCATCTTGTTCTTCGCGCCACTGGAAGTCCCATCACTTAAGATGGGTTTATTGCACTAAAGATTAAATTGATTATTCAATTCTCTTTTCCATATTTTATTTTCAATTTTCTGCTTAATGATACTATGTATTTTAAAACCTCCCATTTTAATACTGGAGACTTAATTTCTTCTGAAGACTGGATCTCACTAATTGCCTCGTTGGATAGAATGGCTTGACGCTACTTCCACTTTAAGAAGTGTTATTTCCAGTCCCTGTCGCCATGGTAGAGAAACAATGGCATTTTTTATACTTGCTGCCTCCAAGACTTGCCTAAAGTCAATATCAGTGACATACACCAAAAACATCATGTCCAGGAGGAGTGCCAAATGAGCTCTATTACTTACTACACAGGTAATACTTTGGAGATAGATGGTATTTGTTTTCCTTTTATCATAAATTCAAATAAATCTTCTGTTTAACATAGGTTTGGCTCCAGAGACTGGATTTAAAATTGAACATTCTGAACTGGATCCTTCTCCTGAGACTACTGTTTCATACTCCCCACATTGGTCAAACTAGATCCCTCTCCTGTCACCTGACAAGAGCTCCATGTGGGGACACAAACATGCAGGAATACCTGGATTTTGCCATGGAGCATAATCATTTACATAAGCCAGAATACTTCAACTGAACTATATCTGAAACTAAAAGAAATTCAAATCAGCTATTCAGCTATGAATTGAAGGAAGCTTTATTGTAATGCTGGTGAAAGATTTACAAAAAAGTGTCTGGAACATGTGCACAGTTTGTCAGCCACAGCTCCAATTTTTTAAATTGGGGAAATAAATTAAACACAATAGACAAAATGCTGATTGAGGGGAAAAAGCCATCCTCACACACCACATTTTAGAATTTCTTTTAACAAAAACAACTGTACTTTTAGGTGCACCTAGAACAAGTTAAATTTTTAGAGTCTAAGCTTTAGGAGTTATCTAGTTTTGATTTATAGGCAACCAAATGCTGGGCTATCTTGAATTCCAAAGTTCATTTGACGCTTGAACAAGCTCTATCACTCCAGCAGTGGTAGTTTCAGCAAGTTTGAATATGTATTTGCCATTGGGAATGGAGAGTCATCTAGGAACTCAATCCGTGACGATGGTTCC
Source organism: Fundulus diaphanus (assembly GCA_037039145.1). Lineage (NCBI taxonomy): Eukaryota > Metazoa > Chordata > Actinopteri > Cyprinodontiformes > Fundulidae > Fundulus > Fundulus diaphanus. The sequence goes on along the minus strand of CM073133.1, from coordinate 56,163,671 downwards.
AAGCCAGACGGGGGAAGTGACGTCAGCCCAGTCGTAAACATCAAAATGTTCTCCACAGACACAGCAGTCTTGCCTTCTGTAAAGAAATAAATGTTCAGGTATACAAGATTAATTTGGTTTTCCAAGTAGGTCCAAAAGAACTGTGCAAAACTTCACAATCAAGGAGATAGTCTGCCCAATAGGCCAAAGTTTGACTTTCTTTTAGTCTCCTGTTAATCCCGGGAGGGTTGAGTGTAGGTTTGAAGAGTCTCTCTCGTTCAAAGCCAGTGAGTCGCTTTTCTAAGTGGCACAGGACATGGCTCAGCAAAGTAGGGTGTTGCTGTGGTGAAGGGCTGAAATACCATCTTTTAACCTAAAAAGTGAACACAAACACAGTTTCAAATGCAAGAAAAATGTTTGTCACAGTCACTATCTGATGAGATGCACATGTCCATTAAAAACATAAAATGTTTTATGATAACACTGGAAGTGCTCAACATAACATATCAACCGGAAGTTGACAGAAGCCATATTGTGCGCAGAGCCCATAAATTATCTTACATTTTGGCAGTATCTATCATTTTTTAGCAAGCTGGATTTAAATTTTCAGAACTTATTTGACAGAGTTCTAATTTTAGGTTTAATATCTATATTAATAAAGCAATGATCAGTTAAAGGAGATGCATATATAGTAGAACTGATATCATAATCTAATAAATGGTTGGAAATAATCCAATAGTCAATTCCAGATCTTAAAAGATAGTTTGGACCCAACCAGGAAAATTGAGTTACTTCCGGGTTGAGATGTCTCCAAGCATCAGTTAAATTGAGTTTGTTGCAAAAATTATCAAAAATAGTATTAGGATGGCTTGACAAATATCTTGATATTTGATATAAAAGTTTAATTAAATAATTTTCACATTGTCAACAATAATGATAAGACTCAACCAGTGCCCATGACTATCCACAATGTGTGAAACAATCTGTCCAGGAAAGTGCTACCCCTGCTGACCATGTTGTGCCATGACTAAAGTAAGCTTCGTCACCCCATTGCCAACCCAGAATGAAACATCCTCTAATTTGGAATGAGTTTTTTGAATAAAGAAAATTTGTGCTCATTTCCCTTTATAAAATAAAAAATATACTTTTTCTTTTTATTAGGTTTTTCAGACCCCTTGGATTAAGAGATTTAACTTTTAAGCAAAATGATAAGGTAGTGAACAAAAAATATGAATTAAAATAACCAGTACTACTTCCAAGAGTATTAAATGGGACATTAAAGGAACAATCCCCTGTAAACACGATGAACCTTAAACTATGTTAAACCTGGATCCAACAGTATTAGGGCAATATTCTCTGACCATTAATATAAGGTATAATATAATATCTTTGTTGGTGAGATCCTCAGCAAAGTGAAGGTTAAGGCCCTTGCAAATTGGGTGGCTTTTTGTTGCTCTCCAAAGTTCATACCTGTATCTCCTAGCTGTAAACTGCATGATGATTTGACGAGGGCGGTCAGTGGTCTTTCCCAGTTGATGCACGATGTCCAGGATCCAGTCAGTTTTGTCCTTCCAGCGTGGCACAATCTTCAACAGGAGATCAACATTGAGCTCTCAGGTGTCAATGGGCGAGAGGCGGGGTACACCCTGGACAAGTCGCCAGGCTGTCCTGTGGGAGGGGGGAACTGTGGGAGGAAGCCGGAGTACCCGGAGAGAACCCACGCATGTGCAGGGAGAACATGCAAACTCCATGCAGAAAGACCAGCGCTACCCATCAGTATCCATAACATCCATGGCACAGTAGTCATGTGTAGGGAGAGCTTTAGCATTAGCTTCAGGGTTAGCTTTGGCCATACTTGCTGTAAAGGTTAATGACGGAGGTTGGTTTTATTTTGTGTGAACCCATTGAAAGTATTGAAGGCTTCAGTGTTTAGCAGAGAGGTAATTTCCTTCTTGTGTATCATCACGGACCTCAAGTTTTGATTCAAGCTTGGAGTGAGATTTTAAGTGGTGTTTTAAATAATGAATAAACGGACTAATTTAATATATTTTCTAATTTGTTTAAAAAAAAAGTTTTACAAGAAAATGAAGATACTGTCCCTTAAATCATATTCCCAAACAACATAAGATACTGTGAATATGTGTGGATCTTTTATACATCTTTATTAATTTAAAGATGTCAGCTAGGAAACATCTACATTATAGTATGATTTTCTCCACCAATGTGATGAAAGGAAAAGTCATATCATACTGTGCACGCCCTTGTATGGGTGTACACAATTGGTCCTACTTAATGTCTGTGTGAGTAATGAACGGGGTTCTCTAGCTTCCGGATATCTTCCCGTCGCATTGTTGTATTTCAGAGTCCAGTACTGAAGCTGTAAACATCCCTTTGCCTTTTTAGATTAAATATGTTAAAATTTAGTTTTGGTTTCAAGAGTCTTTTTATTACTACAGAAGTGTACAGTAGAAACAGCACATTATTTAGGAAAAGAACCTGGGGTGACCGCAGTCATATCAATTCTTTAACATTAAAGCATATCAGGGAAGCAATGTAAGAATTATCGCATCATTACACCAAAGGTTGAGCTCAAGCATTGCTCATTCAACTGAATATGTTATGGTAAAATGGGAGGAAGAACTCAATGTAGAAATTTCTGATGTACAATGGTATCAAATATGCAAGGCACATCATTTATCCTCTAATTCACGAATATAGAGAAAGCTTGCATGGAAGAATTTGATTAATTTCTTTATCACATAAAAATGAAAATTACAGTTGCAAAGTAGACAGAAATGTTGATGAGGTTGTGGGTTTTTAGACCATTCTTACATCTTTTGAAAATGTCAAAAAATAATATTCTGGGAAATAATATGTAATGATCTGCAGCAAATATTAGGCTATAGAATGCCAAGGACTGGCTTAGCACTGTATCTGCGTGGATTCTCAGAAGGGACTGTGACCACTCAAGATGAATTTTGATCAAAATTCTGCTGGTGGCAGCCAAGAAGGCCATCACCAGGAATCGGGGGAGGGGAATCAATTCCAGCCAAAGCCCAATCGACAACAACTGTGGGAGAATGCTGGTGAAGATTCTCAGTCATCCAGTTCATGGTCATTCAAAAAAGTTAAAAAACAAAACAACTGGACTTTTTCAGAAGTTTGAACTCAAACGTTTTCCGAAGTTTGAACTCAAACTTCAATTTGAAACTTCGGCAAAAAAGTCCAGTTGTTTTGTTCCTCAGTTCTTCCAAACTTTTTTGGAAGAACTGTGGAAGAAATCTTTTTTATGGAAAACCTAACACACACTGAGGCTACAAGAAGCACAACTGAGGAAAAAATGGGAAACAGAACCTCTACAAGACCTTAAATGAAGAATGAGAACTGGAATAATAATTAAAGGTTGGGCCAATTTACAGGATTGAAGATTATTATGCTTTCAATAGGCAGCTCTCTGTTTAATATATTTGTTTGAAAATGCCAATAAAGAGTATAGTGATAAAACAACATCTACAAAACCAAATTGAGGAATCTTGGGGTTATCTTTAATGAGGCCATGTCACTAGATCCCCATGCCAGGCAGCTGGTTAAGAACTGCTTCCTTCAGCTATGTAACATTGCTAAACTCAGATCCATGGTGTCCAGAGATGAATTTTGAAAGGATAATTACTGCTTTGTGTCTTCCAGGTTGGACTATTCCAACACTCTCTTTTCTTGTCTAAATAAGAAACAGCTGGTCTGTCAGCAGTCATTCTAAAACTCAGCTGCTAGACCTTAGGCTAGAACTAACAGGACTGGCATCGCACCCATGTTAAAATCTCTCCACTGCTCCCTGTTGTGTATTGTGTTCAATTGAAGGGTTCGTAAAGTGCTGACTTTACGAACCCTTCATAAACAGACTTCTGCCTACATCTGTGGCCTAATTAAGCCCTACAGCTTCACTTGGAGTCAGAGTTTGTCTAGACAGAATGTGTTAATGGTTCCACAAACCTGCTTTAAAACTAGGGTAGACTGTTCTTCTAAAGCTGCCGCTCCTCGACTTTTGAATGAGCTTCCTCTTGAGCTGCACTCTCTGGACTCAGTAGATTTGTTTAAAAAGCTCTTACAAACCCACTTTCTACTTTCCTAGTGTGTTTATCACAGACGGCATCCCATAATATTAACAAACACAAAATGTTATTGCTGAAATGCCTGGTGGGTGGGGTGGGGGCTTACCCAAATTATGTTATGTATGCAATTTTATTGTGATGATGCAAAAAACAATGAACATAAATCCTGATGCTTACTAAAGGTTGCATATGTGATTTCATAAAAATACGAAAAATTTCCACCCACATATAAAAACATTGTAAGCTTTATCATATTATGTGATGGCAAAATTAAAGTATCAAAAAAAAGAGTAACCATCAATGTGGAGACCTTTGGACTGAGGGTATTATGCATGCAGTCTAACTTGAAAATCAAAAGAATGATGAGAAGTTAGGTGGTAAGTTTATTGTCAATCCAAACAATAAAAAAATACCGATGACATTAGCATTACATGCTCTAATCTAAAAATAAACCAAAACCAGTGTTGGCAACATTTTAATAGGCACATAAAACATACTTCATGTTACACTGTTAACAGTTAATATTCCAGGTATATTATGCATAATAAGGAAACTTAGACATTGCCGCACACATTTTTTTCGTGCATGTAAAATACTTTGGATCAAATTATATAGATGCCTTTAAAAATAATAAAGATGACAGTAAAATGTTAGTAGACTAATTAAAGTTAAAATAATGACTAGTATTTCAGACACATTTCTGCTGAGAAAATTTACTACATATCAGGAGAGAAAGAAACCATTTTTAGGTTATGAAATTTAAGTCAAGCAAAACCCCATTTTATAACTGAGCTTTAGCTCTGAAAGAGGCAATGAGTAAACATGTGAAGGATACTATTTGATGATGACTTTCCTTAGGTACAGATCCCAAACTTGCTGCCATCAAGTGGGGACACCATTAGCCGAGCTGAACCTGGTGAGTGGAGAGGGCGCCACTTGTTCCTCCATATGACCGAGCAGACTCGGGAAACAAATAAGATGCAGGCTACCACCAGTTGTACCACTAACAGGACAAAAAGGGAAAAGAAATGTATGAGGGCTTAAAATTAAATCAACATCAGGTTATTGCATTCCTTTAATACAAGCATCTTTCATTAAATATCTGGCATGCACTAGCTACTCTTATCAAGGTATAGGGAAGTTTTAAAAAGTTAAGTTTTCAAAACCACTAACATTTTCTATAGGGTAACACAGTATGCCCCTCCCCCATATAATTGCTACTTTATTCATCTCACAATGGAGAAATTCACCTCTGCTTTTAAAGCCGGCGTACACTGTACGAGTTTTTCAGTCGTGGTACTTATATACATCTCAAACTGTGCGACGGAACCGCGGGGTTTAAAAAGTTCACCGCTCACGATCTGTGCGGCGCGGCGCTCGGACGCGACCGGACTGCTCACACTGTACGTCGTGCCCCCACTGGGACCGCTCGCTGTGGTGGCAGAGGCAGGCGAGCGACGGTAGGTGACAGGGACCCAGAGCAGGGGTTCGAGCTCAGCTCTGGCGAGGCCTGCGGGAGGCACCGGCGTCGGGGGAACGGAGGGGAGAGAGGAGGGACGAGACGCACCGGCGGCCGCATGGCACGGCAGGTCGCCCGGCCCGCACCCCCCCCCCACCGCGAGCGGAGGAGTGCCGAAACAGGCGGCGGACCGCGGAGGAGTGCCGAAACAGCCGGCCAGCGCGTTGCCGCCCTCCCCAACGCCCCCGCGAGCGGGCCGGGCGGAGGTCGCTTCAGGGACGCCCGCTCCCCTCCCTCCGCTGGCGGGGACGGAGAGGAGGGGAGGGCGCCCCCTCGTAGCTCTGCTTGAACAGCAGGATGCGCTCACGAAAGCCGACTGAATTTCAAACATGTTTGATTTTCACCGACCGTCCGATTCCTGATCGGGAGGTAGTCGTGACAAACCAATCCCCCCCTCCTCTATGAAGGTTATTTTGTTCCAATACGATTTGTGCATTGTAAGTGTGAATTTGAAGTTGTAGAGGGAGTTAAATTCTAAAAAAAAAAATTACAAGTACAAATTTTTTTTACACCTCTTCAAATTTTGAGTACAAGTACACAAATTGTGTTCTGTGAGTTGCACATCAAAAACCTCTTACATTCTCAGTTTTGCTCCAAATGGTCCAGAACTATTGTTGCTAAACTATTTGTGCATTGTAATTTTGGTGTTTTGTAATTGTAGATTTTTTAAAATCTGTCACAAGTACAAAATAAAGTTACACCTCTTCAAATTCTTGAGTACAAGTACACAAATTGTGTTCTGTGAGTTGCACATCATAAGTGTCTGTCATTCAGTTCTGCTACAGTTGATCTAAAACAAAAGTTGCAAAACAAATTCAAACACGTGTATTAAAATCTTCAAAAAAATATTTTTTTATATTTTTTTCCCTTAACACAAATACAAATCAACAAGTACAACTGCACGAATCTGCTCCTGTGAGTCACAAATTCATCTTTACAAGTTACGCCTTCATTTTCACTTTTGACACAACCGCCCCAACGGTAAAAAATGATCTGTGACTTGTGGGTAGTACCCTTGATCAGACAGCAGGGGGAGCTGCCTGCTCGGTCAGTCTGTACCAACCGGAAATACACACTGCCTTGTTGCCTTTTAAGTACTCTGCACGCATATGCCTTTGAAGGACGCAGCTGTCACTGTCATAAACAAAGCCATGTTTTTCTTTCCTGTCACTACAATTTTGAAACGAAAAACCAGAAAATTTTAATGAAAAAAAACGGCCCGTTTTTGGATTTCGCCAATTCCATTTTCCATTTTCTCCTTCGGCCGGTTTCACGGCTGGCCCGGAAGTGCAGGAAAATATTTCAAAATAAAAGCATCGATGTAACATAATGGAAGCCTGAAGAAAAAATAATAATGAAGCGTAGAGATGTCTTGAATAAAAAAAGGACGGTTTTACGTTGCAACATGATAGTTTATTGTAGAGACATGAGCTTTATTACATTATTGTGTGTTTTATTAGTGGAACATGAAACATAAAAGCAAATCACATGCTGTAAACCAAAAATATAGAAGCAAAGTTTATTTTTCTCATCAAGCAAACCCCCTCAAGCAAAACCCACCTTCACTATTGGATTACTGTCTATATGTGTCTTGATTTTAGTGAACAGTACATATTTTTGAAGCTAACAGAGAAATTAAGATTTTTTTCATTGATTTATTTGATTTATCTTCACTCACAAATAAATACAAATACTGCCACGGGGACCCAGCAAACACGTCCAGGTGGGGCCCATAAGGGTCTCACTTGGGCTAGAAGGGCTTCAGCTGGGCATGGGCTCAGGGTGGGCTCTGTTGCTGGGACCCATGTGGGAAGCCCATCTACTGCCCACATGACTCATGTGGGCAGTAGATTGTCTAGACCAAGCATGGGCAATAGGTGGGCTCCAGTTGGGCACGGTTTACAAATTCAAAATTCGACATGTTATATAACAACAGACACTGAAAGGTCTCCTTTTTTATGCTATTTTATTTATTCATATATTATTTATTAGTGTGCGATTAAAAGTCTGTAATCGCACACTAATCCAGCCTATTTCGATGATACATTTATAAATTATTTAAATCATTTAAATTTAAATCACTTCACAACCCCCCTTTCAGTGAAGCGGCTGAAAATTTAGATCTCAAAATTTTACTGAGATGACAGATCAATATTTTTCATAATAAACCGGCCCTGATCAGTATTTCATATTCTTAAAGTTTTTAATGTCTCTTCCTTTATTGTTTTCACACAGGTGAATTCCACTTTCATATTGATACACTGGAATTAATGTCAAACCAAAAAGTATGTGCGTTGTTTTTTTATTATTTTATGTATAGCGTAATGATTTTGTACACTTTTCATTTAGTTAATTCTGTTCTAACATCACCACGCTGTGGATTAAGTAGCTTTTAAGAGCTTTTTAAAAAAACATGTTTTGCTAAGATGTCTTGCAAACGAAGCATGCTAAGAATTTAGTATTTCATTAATTGTGGCCTTTATTAACAAACTTTAGAAGGGGAAAAATAAATTACCACAATTCTCAATTCAGTCACTAGGGGGCAGTGAACACGAGACAGGGGAACGTTTATAATGTTCACATTTTAATAATTTCACAACTAAATTAGTATCTTGAAAATCACCCAAGCTAACTAAACAAATACGAAAATTGTTTGAAACAGAACTAAACCTTGGATCATCCAGGATCATCCAGTAGTCTCGCTAAGAAAACAGTTTAATTTCTGCCGGAAGTGGATTTCGACACCACGCTTAGCCGGAAGTTAACAGACGCCATCTAGGAGAGGAGACGGTTATCTTTCGGACGACATACAGGTAAGAATATACCTCTACATCTAATAAATACTGTTTTTCAAAAAGTAACTATAAAGAGTGCAGGAGCTAGGTTTAAAGTGTCTGCTGCAGACATAGTTTAGAGAATGCTACAGGTTTGAGAGTAATAACAGCAGCAACAAAAAAAGCCACAGTTTTAGGTGACCACGACCGCAGCTGCTACCGCCGTCGGCTTGGAGCTTCGGCTCTGTGGCACATTCTACCGTCTTAAGGGAATCAGAGCTGGACTTACACTATTAGACCTTAGCTACTTGGGCTGTTTAGTGTATTTATTTATTTTTTATTGTTTTTTTGGCAGTCGGTATTTGACGGAAAGTTAAAAGGGCCGTGAGTATACCCCAACGCCGACTGTTTTTAACGCGCGTTAATGGCGCTGATGTTTTTTTTCCCTCGCCGCGCTGGACTTTTTTTTTCTTTCCCCTCGATGCGGTAGTTCCAGTGACCCACACTCACTGTTTCCAAGCCTGATTATTCAAACGACTTTAAGTTTTTTTTCTATTTGCGGGTTGCTGTTCTTTGGGTTTGTTTCTAAAAGTGAAGTCGCTTTTTGACTCTTAAATAAATGATAATGCAGTGCATATATCCAGCTGAAATCCCCCCGGCTTATAATGCACACATTAGCCTATAGTCACCTCTGTGATGCGATAAACTCAAAACAAATCTAGCTTCAATTTACATGGATTTAGATCTGTGATTAACCACAGAAATACATTTTCTAACCAAATCATTTGCAGTTGTTGGTTGGAGTTTGTTATCTCTTGTGTTTGTTATCATAGCTGAAAGCTAAAACATTTATTATTATTTTTTTGAAATAATGGAGAATTCAAAAAGGAGGAAAATATTGGCAAAAGTGGAGGAACATTTGCTTATGCTCGAAAAGGAGTTGACTGATTTGTTGGCAGTTAATTCTGAGAACATAGATTCCATGGACACTTTCTACTATGCTTGCGATGAGAATTTATCAAGTAATCATGAAGAAGAAAATTCCACTGATGTTTTTTATGACTGTAACATTCCATCATTTGATCATATCAATGAAAATTGGGATTCATATGATATGCCAGATAGTGACAGTATAGATCTTACAATGATGGACAGACGCTGATCTCCTCTTCTCGTGGCAATAACTGTTTTTCTGTTGGGGGAAATGTTATTGTGCAAAACATATTGTCACATTCCGACACCGTTAAAGTACTGTGTAATTCCTTTGAAAACGCCCAACCGTTTTTAACCTATCCAATGGACTCCTCACTTATTGGAATTCTTTTTGTCTTCAATTTATCTGAACACTTGCAGCTACTACCTCTGAAGGACTTAAAAACAAAAATGGTTATGTTACCACACAAGACTGGATATGTGGCATTGCCACTCCTGCACTAGTGCTTTGTTTTTTGTTTTTTATTTGTTGTTATGAATTTCTATTGATGTGTATTTTTTTTCTTTAAGCATGTTGCCTTTTGCATTTTTTGATTTTGAAAATGGTGGAGGATTAGCAGTGATTCCGACCAAATGGTTTATCGGGCCTGAGGAGGATGAATGCTACTGGCCACCAGCAAAAGTTAAAATTGCAAAGGCGGTCATAGAGCAACAGGACCCACACTCTGACTGGGTAACCTACAAGTTGACTGTCAAGAGGAAAGCAGGTAGTGTAACCATCTTTCTTAATGTATGATATGATGCGACAAGAAGAGCTCACCATTGATTTGGTTAGAATTTGTTCTCTGAAATGAAAGTAATTGTAACTCTTTCTGTTGTATCTCTCAGACAGCAACATACGAGATAGCCTGTATAAAATTGGTTGAGTTTGAACAGAACACAGATGTCCCGACAGAGTCTGATTCTGCGGAGAACATGGGAAGGGGGAAGCGCAAAAAGAGGTAAGGCTCTTTGGATTATGCATGTATGTTAGTGTCGTCTCCCAGCACCACACACACTGACAGTCTATGGAAACACTGATGTCTACATTGTATGATTATATGCACAACTGTGTCACCTGTTGTACAAAATATATTGTTTTAGTATTCTGTACCAAACTACTTTTAAAACACTTCAATTCACTTAACTGTAACAAATGAATTATCTGATTGTGCTGGTATATTTTACAGGTCTAGGAGAGTGATTCTGTCCAGCGAGGAAGAAGATGATGATGACCCTACACCTCCACTACCTCCATCCACCCACAGGTATGTACTGAGACACCTCCTCTGCCTCCATCCATCCTCAGGTCTGTGCTGACGCCTCCATTGCCTTCATCCACCCACAGGCCTACACCTCCTCTGCCTCCAGCCACCCTCTGGTCTGCCCCGACACCTCTACTGCCTCCAATTCTGACATACAGTGATGTGAGTGAAACTGATTAGAATGTGTACTTTTCAATCGGCCCGTTGGATGGAAGTGTCTGTGCTGACATCTCCTTTGCTCTATCCAACTGGTCTACAATGACACTTTTTTTGCTTGTACTCCTCCTTAGGTCAACCATTTCACCACCCGAAACCCCGCAAATGCAAATAAGGGACAACATCCTTGTTCACATCCTGACAGTCCTCGAGGAACTCAAAGAAGACAATCGAGTCACTAGAAGGATGCTACAAACCATGGCACAGCGTGGCAGCAGTGGTGACATCCTTTCTTTCATCCCAGATGGTTTCCACCTAAAGACAGTTAGGGAGGTCGAAGTAATGGAGGAAAAACTGTCTGACCCAAGCTTCATGTCTGAACTGGTATGTATGTAAAGTCTAGGCTAGTGAAATTTCATTCAGTTTTATTGGGGTGCTGGCAGTAGATGTGATCTGAGCTGCAACAAATCATCAATAAATTGAACAGTAATCAATAATTCAATTAACTGGCAACTATAGTTTTCTTAAAGCAAAAAAGTCCTAATTCTATGATTTCAGCTTCATAAATAGGAATATCTTGGTCTTCTTTGTTCATTCATGGCCATAAACCGAGTATCTCTTTGTTTTGTGGACAGAACAAGAGATTTGGGAAGCACCAACATATTTCAAAATGTTTTAACATTTTATTATTATAGCAACCAATCACAATGTTGAAATAATCAACAATTATACATTAATCTATATCGGTAGATTAATCAACAATGAAAATAATCTAGATCCAGAGTTTGTCTTTTTGTCAGGTTTACTCCAGTGGTTATAAAATGATTTAGCTGGGGGTGCGCTCGTGGCGTAGCTGGTAGCGTGACCCATATTTGGAGGCCTTTGGTCTGACCCGCGGCCCTTTGCCGCATGTCTCCCCCCTTCCTCCGCCCCTTTCCTGTCAGTCTACTGTCAATAAAAGCGAGCCATTAAAAGCTGCAAAAAAATTAAAAATGATTTAACTTTGTACTGACTTTGTTCCCCCTTAGGTACGGAATGGAAAGCGGGAATTCAGGACTTTAAAGCTGTTTGAAGTCATATTTGGTAAGTGCATGATGGATAATAATAACTGTAATATAGTAACTTTAGTCCAGAGAAATTTATACTAATTTATTGTGACCATAACATATATTTCCTGCAGGAGCTTTAAAGAAGAACACCTTAACCAGCGAGATCACCAGGAATTATGTGAAGATGGCAGTTTAGAAATGGCTGATCGGATCAAGGGACAGGGGAGGCAATAGACAGGTCCGACAGGTCCCTCCTTCTCCCACTAGATCCACTTCTTGCTCAGCGGAAGAAAATTTGTTATGGGACCTTTTTTTTTTCCTGTTCCATTTTTTTTCTTGATTGTAGTGACTACTTGTCTATGAAAAAACTTAAAAGTAAACAAACAAAAAATAAATTTAAAGCAAATTGTCTCTTGATGAATAGTGGGTTTCTGGTTTAACGCAGTACAAAAAATTCTCAAAATACGTCAAAATGCAGTTCCGTGAGTTTATTCCAGGTTTCTTCAGGAAAAAATAAACTTGATACAAACTGAAAAACTACTTGCCACCTCTCCTGGCCTGGTTTCCTGAAAGGACTGGTAGACTGACAGGCTGCAGCACTGGAAGACTGGTAAAAAATTATAAGCCCACCCACTTTCCTCCTGAGCTACCTGGAGTACATGTATTTATACACCAAATGAACTAAATAATCTGAGTTCTAAAACAAAAATAGGGAAATAGCTCATACATTGATGTATAACACTTTCATAACTGGTTATAATGGTTATTATAATCTGTATCACATTGTGTGTGCGTGTGTATTATGCATCTTATTTGATCTGTAAAATACTATTATTGCTTTTCATTTAATAAAAAAAGCTTGATTAATGGCATGGCATTTTTATTTTATATAGTGGATAGAGGCAACTCATGCTGCTTGACAAGCAGCACTCACATAAAAAATAATACATAATACAATAATAAAACAAAATAAAAACCCACTCCAAAATTAAATAGCCTGAAATAAAAAGGCTAGCCTGGGTACAGTGTAGGACATAAGCAAAGATAGGCAATGCAGCTTATCTAGCTATTGGTTAGATTGGATCTCAGTTGTCTTATGAATAAGAATCTCCATCTATAGGCTATTCAATAAGGGAGATTGTAACTCTTGTTTAGTAAAAATGTAATCAAAAATTTCCATCGTGGAGAGAGAAAACACTGAGGAACTCACGTGAAAGCTGCTATAGATGCTTTTCTAGCCCAGACACGGAACAGTGTAACTTTTTAATTAGCATCTTTTGTATGACAAATATGAAATATATGAGGCACTCTATCCCCGTGGCAGTATTTGTATGTATTTGTGAGTAAAGATAAATCAATTATATCTATGAAAAAATCTTCATTTCTCTGTTAGCTTGAAAAATATGTACTGTCACTAAAATCAAGACACATATAGACAGTAATCCTATAGTGAAGGTGGGTTTTGCTTGATGAGAAAAATAAACTTTGCTTCTATATTTTTGGTTTACAGCATGTGATTTGCTTTATGCTTCATGTTCCATTAATAAAACACCCAATAATGTAATAAAGCTCACGTCTCTACAATAAACTATCATGTTGCAACGTAAAACCGTCCTTTTTTTATTCAAGACATCTCTACGCTTCATTATTATTTTTTCTTCAGGCTTCCATTATGTTACATCGATGCTTTTATTTTGAAATATTTTCCTACACTTCCGGGCCAGCCGTGAAACCGGCTTTATCTTTTAAATCCGAAGGAGAAAATGGAAAATGGAATTGGCGAAATCCAAAAACGGGCCGTTTTTTTTTCATTAAAATTTTCTGGTTTTTCGGTTCAAAATTGTAGTGACAGGAAAGAAAAACATGGCTTTGTTTATGACAGTGACAGCTGCGTCCTTCAAAGGCATATGCGTGCAGAGTACTTAAAAGGCAACAAGGCAGTGTGTATTTCCGGTTGGTACAGACTGACCGAGCAGGCAGCTCCCCCTGCTGTCTGATCAAGGGTACTACCCACAAGTCACAGATCATTTTTTACCGTTGGGGCGGTTGTGTCAAAAGTGAAAATGAAGGCGTAACTTGTAAAGATGAATTTGTGACTCACAGGAGCAGATTCGTGCAGTTGTACTTGTTGATTTGTATTTGTGTTAAGGGAAAAAAATATAAAAAAATATTTTTTTGAAGATTTTAATACACGTGTTTGAATTTGTTTTGCAACTTTTGTTTTAGATCAACTGTAGCAGAACTGAATGACAGACACTTATGATGTGCAACTCACAGAACACAATTTGTGTACTTGTACTCAAGAATTTGAAGAGGTGTAACTTTATTTTGTACTTGTGACAGATTTTAAAAAATCTACAATTACAAAACACCAAAATTACAATGCACAAATAGTTTAGAAAAATATTTGTACTTGTATTTTTTTTTTTTAGAATTTAACTCCCTCTACAACTTCAAATTCACACTTACAATGCACAAATCATATTGGAACAAAATAACCTTCATACTCCTCCCCCCCTCTACGATCAAGCTGAAATTCGGCCTGATTCAAAAAATGCTCGCACGACTGAAGAATCGGCCCGAAAAGGGGAAAAACTCGTACAGTGTACGCCCGGCTTAACCCATCCCCTTTGGGACCCAGAGTGCAGGCAGCTGGGATCGAACCGGGTACTTGCAACCTTCTCAGAGCGCAAGCGCACTGCTCTAACCACTAGGCCACCACTCCCCTTATATACTGCTAGACCCTAGCTGGCTGGAGGAGAATCCCTTCACTTTTCCCTCACTAAGGAGAAAAATAAATTGAGCTTAGAAATAGTTACAGCCACAAATATTGCATAGTCATAGTGTGGAAACTAAAGAGGGAGTACTATCCATCACTAGGTTAGGCCTTAATAACAGAATTAATTAAGACTACAGTTGGCAAGCTATGAGTGAGTTTTTGATGACATCAAAAGCTGGATGACTTTAAATTTCCTGCACTTAAATTCTGACAAGACAGAAGTTGAGTCCTCAAAAAATAAACTTCTTAATAAATCACTTAATCTCGATGGCATTAACTTGGCCTCTGTTAATAAAGTAAAAAATCTTGGTGTTATTTTTGACCAAGACATGTCATTTAAATATTAAACAGGTTTCCAGAGTTTCCTTTTTTCACCTCAGGAATATCGGCAAAATTAGAAACATTCTGTCCACGGGTGATGCTGAAAAACTAGTCCATGCATTTGTTACTTCAAGGCTGGACTATTGTAATTCTTTACTATCAGGAAGTCCACAAAATGCAGTTCAAAGTCTTCAGCTGATCCAAAATGCTGCAGCAAGAGTTCTGATGAAAATCAACAAGAGGGATCATATTTCTCCAATTTTAGCTTCCCTCCATTTGGGTTCCTGTTAAATCAAGAATAGAATTTAAAATTCTTCTTCTAACATATAAAGCCCTTAATAATCAAGCTCCATCATATATCAGAGCTCTGATTACCCCGTATGTTCCTAACAGAGCACTTCGCTCTCAGACTGCAGGTCTGCTGGTGGTTCCTAGAGTCTCTAAAAGTAGAATGGGAGGCAGATCCTTTAGCTATCAGGCTCCTCTCCTGTGGAAGCAACTCCCAGTTTTGGTCCGTGAGGCAGACACCCTGTCTACTTTTAAGACTAAAAAACTTTCCTTTTTGACAAAGCTTATAGTTACAGTGGCTCATGTTACCCTGAGCTACCTCTATAGTTATGCTGCTATAGGCTTAGGCTACTGGAGGACATCAGGGCCTATTTTTCTCACTCTACTGAGTTCTACTGTTCTCCAGTTTTGCATTGCATTGAAATGACTGTTGTCATTTCAGCTTTTAACCTTTTGCTGTCTGTCTTTTTTCTTTATAGTAGGTACTGGTCTGGCGTTCTGTTAGCTGTGACATCATCCAGGGAAGACAGATCACCCGCTATTACCATCTAATGTAGAACAAATTACTGGATCAATGTGCGCTTCTGTGCTTTTTTGTATCTCTTGTTGTGTCTCTGCTCTGTCTTCTCTAACCCCCAGTCGGTCGAGGCAGATGACCGTTCTTACTGAGCCCGGTTCTGCTGGAGTTTTTTCCTTCCCGTTAATGGGGAGTTTTTCTTTCCACTGTCGCTTCATGCTTGCTCAGTATGAGGGATTGCTGCAAAGCCATGGACAATGCAGACGACTCTCCCTGTGGCTCTACGCTTCTCCAGGAGTGAATGCTGCTTGTCAAGACTTTGATGCAATCAACTGGTTCCCTTATATAGGAAATGTTTGACCAATCTGTATAATCTGACCCAATCTGTATAATATGATTGAATTTGACTTTGTAAAGTGCCTTGAGATGACATGTTTCATGAATTGGCGCTATATAAATAAAATAGAATTGAATTGAACTACATTCAACACTCGATATCCACAACTACTTTTAAAACTCACTTAAAAACGTATCTTTTTAGACAGGCATACTCTTTATAATTTTTAAATTTAATTTGATTGTAAGCAGTGTGCGATTTGCAAAAAAACCAGAGGGGGGGATAATTTCAAAAGTTGTATTAATGAATCAAAGTTTTATTAATAATGGTTAGCTAGCAGGTGCTCTTTCAGGTAGCTAGCTAGATCCAGTAGGTTAGACTTTTGTTTTTAAACTTGGGCCATCTACTGTCGGGACTCAGGAGTGGGTATTAATTTACTTTAACTGCTTTAAGCGAAAAATGTAATAATGCTCTTTAAATACAAACAACAAAATTAATTTGCAAATGTCAAGGACACAAGACATGTATTAATATCAATTTTGAAAAATCCATCATATTCAGGGGTTAAAGCAAAAACGATAAATTTTACTGAAAACATTTTCTAGTCAGCCCATATATTCCCGGGCCGTCATGCCACCTTAGTAACCTCATTTGCTTATTGTAACAAGTCCACTTTAACCAAATCTGACAGTTCCATTGACATTTCCTGTATCTCTCCCACCTTCCAGCTTCAGAGCCTTTGCACCATCAAGGACAGCCCTCTGCATAATCTCCTTCACTTTCCACATCCATAACATCACCTGGTTAACTTCATATTTGCAGCATCAAGCAAGTTCTTCCTTCGCACTTTTGCCAAACCGGTCCACAGTCCACTCATCTTTCCACTTTACAATTTCAAAACCCTCCATAAACTGCAGCTAATTCAAAAGGCGGCAGCTTGCATCATTACATCATCTTCTTCACACCTGTACATTAACTCTACTGTAACATTCAATATAAATCAATCCTATATACTCTGTGTCCCCACCTCTCGCTCATTGACTGCTAGAGATGGTCAACAGCACCTCCACGACCTTCTTTGTTACAGAAAAGCGCAGGTGGAATAATATTTATGATTTTTTTTACTTTTTCCGAATCAGACCCAGTCAAACCGGGACATCGTTTCACATTCCGACCCTCCTTCTTCTTCTTAAAAAAAAAGCGCGTTGTGCTAAATTAGCCGAGCTACAGCGTTACTCTTTCAGTTTTAAATAAAACATAACAGCAACAGACACACTTACCGAGGGAAGTTGTTGTCAGCTGTTTTATGCACTGAATTTTCTGACCTGCTGGTTTACATAAATCCAAAGAAAACCTTTGACTACCGCTACTTTCATTCATGCATCTGTGGTCAGTTTGAGATTTTCTTTTAAAACTTAAAATGATTGAACACCGATAAACCTCAGACTGGTAGATTTCCGCTTTGCAAAGACCCGCCCTACTCTCTTTCTGATTGGCTAATGTCCTAGCTCTGCCAGATTTCATTGGTTAAGCGCAGCTTCTGTTTAAAATCTTGAATAAAAAGTCTACACGGAACATTTTGCGCTCATTTTCCAAATGATGAAAGTCCCTCATAGCGACGGAGAACATTAAACCCCTGATAATATTACTTATTCAGATCAGAAGGGGGGAGGAATGTATCCCCCCCAGGGATAAAACACGAATGACCACAGGGGGGGACGTCACAACCAGAGGGGGGGAAAATCCCCCCCATCCCCCCCAGCAAATCGCACCCTGATTGTAAGGATCCCATCATTTCTCCTGTTCTTTTTTTAATTTAATTTTATTCCTGCTCGTTGTTTATTACATGTTTATTGGATTGAGTGTTTTATTGTTGATTTTGTAAGGTGACCTTGAGTATTTAGAAAGGCGCCTATAAATAAGAAAAAATAATTAAAATTTTTAAAAAAAGCATTATTATTGCCATGTTCACATCTATCTATCTATCTATCTATCTATCTATCTATCTATCTATCTATCTATCTATCTATCTATCTATCTATCTATCCATCTATCCATCTATCCATCCATCCATCCATCCATCCATCCATCCATCCATCCATCCATCCATCCATCCATCATCTAACACGTCTATCCATTGTGGGATCGTGAGGGGTGCTGGTGCCTATGTCCACCTGTCTTATGGGCGAGAGGCGGGGTACACCCTGGACAGGTCGCCAGTCTATCGCATATAGTCAGTGATCATGATTTGTCTTTTTTTACTCTTTTGTTTGATTAATAATGGTACTGATAAAATACCCGGATCGATAAGGAGTATCGTTAAGGGTAGTATTAGTGGTAGCCACCTGGCCGGAACACAGTGCGTTGAATAAGTAAATATAATTTAATGAAGCCTCAAAGCAAATCACTTTGCCTTGATGAATTTTATGAATCGAGGTCCTCAAATCATTCAATGAATCATGACATCCTAAGTTGAATGGAATAGCCTCAACTAAAAAAACAAACAAAAAATTAACCCCATGTATTTCCATCACCCTTATGTTGCTTGTACACCTTCTACAATCCTTGACTACTTTTATCTTGCTAAAAGTAGACCAAAAGCAGACCAAAACAGGAGATGCTACACAAAGGCAGCGCACCATTGGTTTGATCTTTAACATGCTTAAACCTGTTAAATTTTTCTTTTCTGAAAAGATTAAGATTAGTATAACTGCACACTTATGATGCTGCTTAGTTTATCTCTATGTCCAGGACAGTCATGGGGTTTGTTTCTTACAATATATAAATAAGGTTTTAACTCACCCATAAAGACAGAGTTTGGAGTGGGGTCAGCCGGGTTAAAATGTTTGTAGACATTTCCAACTATAGCTATGATGACTACAGGATATACTGTCAGAATGTTACGCACCCAGCGGTCCAGCACCCAGTTCTCCAGAATAAACCTGCAAACATGGAAGAGAGAGCAGATAACGATCAGTGTTGGAAGATGCACTAAAGCTTAGTGATGACTTACTGTGGACCCTTAAATCGAAATATATTCTTCTAAAAAAAACAAAAAAGCCCCAGATCAAAGTTATTTGAGTTACTGAGAAAGTCACAACTAAATGGTAAACGGACTGGTCTATAGTGCTTAGTGTAGTTAATGCTTTTGCATTCAGGCCACTCAACTGACCATAAATCTACAGTATACTGGGAACTTGAGGATAAGTGTTTTGCCTAAGGGCACATGAACAAGAGGGAAGGAAGCTGTAGCCAAACCATTAACTTTTTGATTACAAGCCTGGTACATGAGCCAGAGTCTCTCCAAACTAGAAACAGACTTGGTGAGAAATAAATCTTACCATCCCAACAACTCTGCAAAAAGAATGCACAGCGAGGCGGTTGCTGCTGTGCTCTTTTCAACACCCCACAAATGGAGAACCACAGAGAAATTGAGCAGAACGGCAATAGAACTCCATGTGGTGTAAAAAGCCAAGCCGTTCTGGACCTGAACACACAAAAACAATTGAATTCAAACCAGACAGCTAACCTCTGAATGCTGGCTCACTAGGTCCTACCAGTATTCTGAGGCAGGCCAGGTCCTTTTTATGGTATGACTGTAACCACAGTCCGTAGTAATCTGTGGCAAAGGAAACGAAGAACAAAGAGCTGTAGTTGGTACAGGCTACCAGGACCAACACGACAAGAGCTGCCAGCATCATCCTGTAAGACATGAAAACAAAGAACAGGTTGTAATACAGCTTTGATTGGTAGTAATGTTCCCGTTTGGTGCTTTCAGTGATTGGCATGAGTCAGTACACTCACCTGAAGGATGGTTAGCTCTTTATTATTGTACTCAAACTGTCATACTCTGCACGTTTTACTTTGAAAATAGAATTCAGTTTAGTCAATTATATCTATGCTAGACCTTTTGCTAAACTGACAGCCTGGGCCAACTTTACTCAATGGTTTACCAACAGCTCTGGCCACTTCAGAGGAGGAATATCTACCACGTTCTAGAGATGTGAAGATACAACATACCACCTGCAGATGCAGTTCAATAAATTAGAATATCATTGAAGAGTTCACTTATTTCAAGATTGCAGTTCACAAAGTGAAATGTTAATTGTTTTAAATTAAAATTTTGATTATTTGACCCTAAAGGTATATAGCCACATAATATGCTTAAAAAAAGACCAAAAACTATTTCATTGTGATAAAATAAGGTTATATACAACAAGCCTCCATCTTGATAGTGTTTTGATAGTCCTTTTTGAGCCGAAAACAAATTCCCTCTCGGGCGTGATGGACAAACATAAACAGACGTGGCGACATCTAGTTGAATGTAACTTTGTATGCAACCAGAGTGAACTACTGACATATAAATAAATAGAAAAGTCAAACAACAAGGGTATACGCCTTTAAATCGGTACCAAATCCTACTGAATAATGAAATTAGAATCTCAATAAAGTTTGTATGCAGAAGAATCCATGAAGGACTCTAAAGTGTTCTAGTAAATGACTGCACTGATACTGGACTTTATTAAACAGCTGGTGGACTAACAGCAGCAGAAGACACGGTACCCAAAATCATCACTGACTGATGTGTCCCTGCATCACCTTTATGAATGAGTGTCTGACTTATTGTGTTTTCTCCTTATGGCTGATAGGCTGGAAGGGGGTTTGCTCCGACTCCTCCTTTAATATATGGCATCTTTACACCTGAAGGCCAGGTTGTTGTGAAACTGCTATTTGGTTGTAGGCTGAGGTCTTGAAACGTAGGGATAGGGGAATGGCAAGAATCCGACAGTCAACTGCTAGCTGGTTTTTGACGTCTTCCACTTTTTGTTTATTTTGCAAAGACTAGTGGTTCCCTAACTGTGTCCACACATGGGTGTAGTAAAACTTAATCCAGACCAAATATAATTAGTAACACTAACTTCACTCCGGACCTTGAACAGCTTGGATTCGGGGCATTTCTCTGCTCTTACTCAAGACTCCAGGAGTGAATGCTGCTTGTCGGGACTTTGATGCAATCAACTGGGTTCCCTTATATAGGAAATTTTTGACCAATCTGTATAATCTGACCCAATCTGTATAATATGATTGAATTTGACTTTGTACAGTGCCTAGAGATGACATGTTTCATGAATTGGCGCTATATAAATAAAATTGAATTGAATTGAACTCAGGAAAATTAAATACAAAATATACAGCTAACTGATAATAGGACCTGTTCTGGTCCTGTTTCACCTAACCATTCTGATGTCTCTGGTTCAGAAGTGGCTTAACAAGGAATAAGACAGTTGTAGCTGAGTTCCTATAAACATCTGTGTGGTGGCTCTAGAAATATTGACTCATGCTGCAGTCCCCAAAAGGCACTGAAGTAAAACTGTAGGAAAGATTATGCTTAACAATCCTCTCAGTGCTGTTGTTATCCCTGTTATTCCCCTTTTCTAAAATGCCTTCTTCCACTTACCATCTATTTTGCTGTACCCAGCCATCTCTGAACAGCCAGCTACTTTAGCTATTACCTTGACACATTTCAATGCTTTATTGGTTCAATTCAATTCAATTTTATTTATATAGCACCAATTCATGAAACATGTCATCTCAAGGCACTTTACAAAGTCAAATTCAATCATATTATACAGATTGGTCAAAGATTTCCTATATAAGGGAACCAGTTGATTGCTTCAAAGTCCCGACAAGCAGCATTCCCTCCTGTAGAAGCGTAGAGCTACAGGGAGAGTCGTCTGCATTGTCCATGGCTTTGCAGCAATCCCTCCTACTGAGCAAGCATGAAGCGACAGCGACAGGTTTTCCTTCCCATTAACGGGAAGGAAAACCTCCAGCAGAACCGGGCTCAGTATGAACGGTCATCTGCCTCGACCGACTGGGGGTACAGAAGACAGAGCAAAGACACAACAAGACAGACAAAAAGTACAGAAGCACACATTGATCCAGTAATCTGTTCTACATTAGATGGTAATAGCGGGTGATCTGTCTTCCTTGGATGATGTCACAGTCAACAGACTGTAGCTCAGGGTAACATGAGCCACTGTAACTATAAGCTTTGTCAAAAAGGAAAGTTTTAAGATTAGTCTTAAAAGTAGACAGGGTGTCTGCCTCACGGACCAAAACTGGGAGTTGCTTCCTCAGGAGAGGAGCCTGATAGCTAAAGGATCTGCCTCCCATTCTACTTTTAGAGACTCTAGGAACCACCAGCAGACCTGCACTCTGAGAGCGAAGTGCTCTGTTAGGAACATACGGGGTAATCAGAGCTCTGATATATGATGGAGCTTGATTATTAAGGGCTTTATATGTTAGAAGAAGAATTTTAAATTCTATTATTGATTTAACAGGAAGCCAATGAAGGGAAGTTAAAATTGGAGAAATATGATCCCTCTTGTTGATTTTCATCAGAACTCTTGCTGCAGCATTTTGGATCAGCTGAAGACTTTGAACTGCATTTTGTGGACTTCCTGATAGTAAAGAATTACAATAGTCCAGCCTTGAAGTAACAAATGCATGGACTAGTTTTTCAGCATCACCCCTGGACAGAATGTTTCTAATTTTGCCGATATTCCTGAGGTGAAAAAAGGAAACTCTGGAAACCTGTTTAATACGGGATTTAAATGACATGTCTTGGTCGAAAATAACACCAAGATTTTTTACTTTATTACCAGAGGCCAAGTTAATGCCATCCAGATTAAGTGGTTGATTAAGAAGTTTATTTTTGAGGTCTCTGGTCCAAAGATTACAACTTCTGTCTTGTCAGAACTTAAGTGCAGGAAATTTAAAGTCATTCAGCTTTTAATGTCATCAAGACATGACTGCAGTTGAAGTAATTGATTGGATTCATCAGGATTTATGGATAAATATAGCTGAGTGTCATCAGCATAACAGTGGAAATTAATCCATGCTGTCTGATAATTTTGCCAATCGAAAGCATATATATATTAAAGAGAATTGGTCCAAGGACTGAACCCTGTGGTACTCCACAGGTGACCCTAGAGTTTGAAGAAGATTTATTATTAACATGAACAAACTGGAATCTGTCCGACAGATAAGATTTAAACCAGCCTAACGCTTTCCCCTTAATCCCTACAGTATGCTCAAGTCTTCTCAAGTAGGAGAATATTGTGACCAACTGTGTCAAATGCAGCACTGAGATCTAACAGGACAAGTATAGACACAAGCCCATTATCTGAGGCCATGAGAATATCATTGGTGACCTTCACCAATTTCAGTTGTTTCAGTGCTATGATGAGCTCTGAAGCCTGACTGAAACTCCTCAAGTAGGTCATTACTTTGTAAAGGTTCACAAAGTTGATTAGCAACTACTTTCTCAAGAAATTTAGATAAGAAAAGAAGATTAGATATAGGTCTGTAATTTACTAACTCATCTTGATCAAGAGATGGTTTCTTAAGTAAAGGTTTAATAACAGCTACTTTAAAAGCCTGTGGTACATATCCATTTACCAAGGATAGATTAATCATGTCTAAAATAGTGCCACTGATCAGAGGGAATATCTCTTTAAACAACTTGGTTGGGATCGGGTCTAACATACAGGTAGAAGGTTTAGATGAAGCTAGAATTTTAGATAGCTCAGAAAGCTCTACTGCTTCTAAACAATTCAGACACTGCGCAGGTTCTAAAGATTCCTCCAACGCTGCCTCATTTACTAAGAACGAGGTAATCATGTTTGGGAGGATGCCAATTATTTTATTTTTAATGGAATCAATTTTATTTATGAAGAATCCCATAAAATCATTACTGCTAAGAGCTAAGGGAATGGATGGATCAACGGAGCTATCACTCTGTGTAAGTTTGGCAACTGTACTGAAGAGAATTCTATGATTATTTTTGTTCTCCTCAATTAATGATGAAAAATATGCTGCTCTAACTCTGCGAATGGTCTTGTTATACAACAATAGACTGTCCCTCCAAATTAGGTAGGATTCCTCTTGGTGTGTAGAGTGCCATTTTCTGCCCAATTTCCTAACATTGTGCTTCAAGGAACGCAGCTCTGAATTAAACCAGGGAGCCAGCTTCCTGTGAATAATCACCTTCTTTTTCAAGGGAGCTACATTGTCTAATGCAGAACGCAATGACGAAGTCACACCGTTAACAAATACATCTATTTGTGAATGGGAAGAAACAACATTGCTGTTATCTGCAGGATATTTCTGCAATACTGACGATATTAAGAGGGGGACAGACTCTTTAAAGTTTGATGCAGCATTGTCCGATAAAGATCTACTATAATGGAACCCTCTTTTGGGGGTGGAGAACTCAGTTAGATTAAACTCAAACGTTATTAAAAATGATCAGATAGGACAGGGTTGTGAGGAAATACTGTTAATTCTTCACAATCATTGCCATATGTCAGCACAAGGTCTAAAGTATGGAGCCAAGAGTGCGTCGGTTTATGCACATTTTGAGCAAAACCAATTGAATCTAGGATAGTTTTAAAGGCTACACTAAGGTTATCACATTCTGTGTCAACATGAATGTTGAAATCTCCCACTATAATAACCTTGTCAGTGTTTATCACCAAATCAGATAAGAAGTCTGATATGAGGGTAAGGGCCCGGTGGACGATACAAAACAACAAACAGAAGAGGTTTTATTGCTTTGCAATTTGAATGAGGGAAACTGAGGGTTAAATGTTCAAAAGAACTGTAGTTATTAATTGGCCTCGGACTAATTAATAAATCAGACTGAAAGATGGTTGCCACTACCCCTCCTCTTCCCACAGATCTGGGAATGTGGAAATTTGAATAATTGGAGGGAGTTGACTCATTTATACTAACGTAGTCCTCTTGTAGCCAGGTTTCTGTGAGACAAAATAAATCAATCTGTTTATCAGAAATCAATTCATTAACTAACAAAGTCTTTGGAGGGAGAGACCTTGTATTTCATAGACCACATTTAATTGTTTATTTTTTGGTTCAAGGTGAGCCTGTTGATTTTTATTAGATTTTTATGATTTGTTCCTTTTACATCAGTTTTTGATCTGTTAGGTTTTGGCTGTGGGAAAGACACCGTCTCAATAGGGTAATGGGTGGGTAACAGTACAGAAGCTGCAGAGAGGTGTGTTAAACTACGGCTCTGCTTCCTGGTCTGGACCCTGGGTTGTCAGCATTTAGGAGAACTAATAAATCCGGCCAGATTCCTAGAAAGAAGAGGTGCACCATCCAAAGTGGGATGGATGCCGTCTCTCCGGATCAGACCAGGTTTTCCCCAGAAAGTTCGCCAGTTATCAATGTAGCCCACATCGTTTTCAGGACACCACCTAGACAACCAGCGGTTGAATGATGACATGCAGCTAAACATGTCATCACTGGTCAGATCAGGCAGGGGACCAGAGAAAATTACGGAGTCCGACATTGTTTTAGCAAACTTACACACCGAAGCAACACCAACTTTAGTGACCTCCGATTGGGACCGGGTGTCATTACCGCCAGTGTGAATAACAATCTTACTGTATTTACGCTTATCCTTAGCCAGCAGTTTCAGGTAAGATTCGATGTCGCCCGTTCTGGCCCCTGGCAGGCATTTAACTATAGTTCCTGGTGTCTCTAGTGCCACGTTTCTTACTATAGAGCTCCCAATAATCAGGGTCGGCTTCTCAGCGGGTGTGTCGCTGAGTGGGGAAAATTTGTTAGAAACGCAGACGGGTTGGTGGTGACCTGGGGGCTGAAATCTAGAGCTATGCTTCCTACGAACCGTCACCCAGCTGGCCTGGTTACCCGGCTGCTCGGGTGCTTCTGGAGGACCGCTACATTAAGTAACTCTATGTGGCTCCGCGCTAGCAAAGGGGCGGCTATCAGCTGGTTTTTCCATAGCACGGAGCCGGGTCTCCAATTCTGACACCTTCACCTCCAAAGCTACAAAAACACTACATTTATTACAAGTACCATTATCACTAAAGGAGGCAGAGGAATAACTAAACATCTGACACAGAGAGCAGGAGATAGGGGGGGACTTAGACAGAGAGGGAGAAGCGGAGGAGAGAGTAAGGGGGGAAGCCATTGTGGAGCTAAAGCTAGGCTAGGCTAAAGCTAGGCTAGCGCCCTTTTACCATGCCAAAAAAGCAAACCGTGTGAAACACGAGGAGTTCCCAAGCGCAATGTGCAGCAACAGAAAATGTTTTAAAAGTGCTTATGTGTTAGAAAAAGATGTTACAGCAAAGAGATTAAAGATAAAAGCGAGAGAGTCTGGAGCAACAGACCGCAGTTCACACCGTGAAAACAGGAAGTGACACAATACGCCTTACCGCAAACAGGTTACATGTAATATTTAGGTTTTGTGAGAAACTTGATTTTGTTTCCCTTAAGCCTGGTTTACACAACAAGATTTTAAAATAGTCTGCCGGTTTCAAAGCCTGACAGACACTACACTTAACAATAAAAAGTTGTACGTAGATATACCGTGTTTGCTTGTACAGTGTGTGGTGTCCGGTCAGACGGCAAGCACACCACACCACACAAGAACAGATTTCACTCATGAACATTCAGATGGGAAATCTAGCAAAACCTTTTGAGATTAAACGTGAGTTTAGAATAAATAAACATGGATGCTCAGGAAGAACAGTGGCAATAGATTGCGGCCTAATTTTAACAGAGAAAAAAAAAGTTTTAACAGAGAAAAAAAAAAGATGTGCGCTTGGCATTGGTTAAAGGAGTGTAGACAGCACAAACAGGGGGTCTACCTGAATTGTGTTCTTTTTTTTCTCTCGGGATATCCCTCATATCTTTTTGATTGGCTACATGTCACATTACACTGTCTGTGTCCTCGTTTGTCTTCCCGGGACAACCACACGCTATGGTATCGGGCCAAGACAACCAAGATCGGGGCAAAAATCAGGCTAATTATCCTGCCGCACAAGTGAGTTAAGTTGTAAGCCATTATAGTGTAATAATTGTGCCATTGACTTGAGTGCGCAAAACCAATCGGAGCGCACAGTGAGGCAGGTATTCAGCGTTCAAACATCACACGTGCGCGATCAATACCTGTCTGGCATGCGCTCAACTCTGATAAACTCTTCTCAACCCACTGTCCTCACGCTCAGTTCCATCTCTGCGCGTGCTCAGCACCGTGTCTGCTCAAGCGCTCAGCCTGCTCCTTCCATTCTCAACACCAGATGTGCCTCTGTCTCTGCGCTCGCGACTTCAAAAACTGTCCACTCCACTAGCCAATCACCGACAGTTTTTTTTCATCCAATCAGAGTATTGCTTGCAAATTTTGCATTTGGATGGATTAAATCAAAATGCTGCAGCTTTTGGCAGAAATTACTAAAGATAACGGTGGGACTGAAGGAAAAAAAAGAAAAGGAAATAAAGAGTGGAATATTTTAGCCTAAAATATTTAGTCTAAAATATTTAGACAAAAATATTTCCTTGAGCTATATTTGAGCTATTTCCCAGAGTAGATTGCATCAAGTCTTGACAAGCAGTATTCACCCCCACGAAAGAGTGTAGAGCCACAGTGGACAGTCGTCTGTGGCTTTGCAGCAATCCCTCATACTTAGCATGCATGAAGCGACAGTGGAGAGGAAAACTCCGGCAGAACCGGCCTCAGTATGAACGGTCATCTGCCTCGACCGACTGGGGGTTACAGAAGACAGAGCAGAGACACAACAAGAGAGACAAAAAAGCACAGAAGCACACATTTATCCAGTGTTGTAGTCAAGTCACTATGCCTCGAGTCCGAGTCCAGGTTCAAGCCTCCAGTGTTCAAGTCCGAGTCAAGTCCAAGTCATTAAAAAAAAAATCTGAGTCGAGTCCGAGTCAAGTCCACTACACATCCGAGTCAAGTCCGAGTCGAGTCACTATTGATCCAAGTTCGTTGTAGGAACATGCCGTGACGTGTGATGTATGACATGAAGCAGTAACATTCCATTGCACTAATGATGGCGTTCCGCTAGCGAGCTATTTTTAGAACGTGACGTCATATCAC
The DNA here is from genome assembly GCA_037039145.1 of Fundulus diaphanus. Classification (NCBI taxonomy): domain Eukaryota; kingdom Metazoa; phylum Chordata; class Actinopteri; order Cyprinodontiformes; family Fundulidae; genus Fundulus; species Fundulus diaphanus. The sequence continues at coordinate 56,135,659 of CM073133.1, read as the reverse complement.
GTACAGGTAGGGCAAATATGCGTTTTCCTCCACTCTTTCGCTGTAGTTACCCTTGGTTTTAAAAACGACTGCTTTTTCTAAGTCTAAGACGTCTCCTAACCATGGTTTTTAAACATTGTTGTTATGGAACGTGCAACAGCGACTCGAGGTACGCTGATAGGCCGCATATGAAGGATGTTAAAGCCGCAAGCGGCGTCGATCGGCCCTCTGGCCTATTGGCCACCGCCGCGGTGCCGGCCGGCCGGCGGGGTTCACGCACCGCCGCGGCTCCGGCCGGCCGGCGGTGGCCACCCGCCACTGCAGATGCTGTCACGCATTTTCCTCGCCCGTCCACCGGGCGATTCACACAAACGCGTTCGGCAGCGTTCCCTCATGACTCACAAAAAATCTGGTGCAGATGCAGCGAGGAGATACAGCCGTTGGATAATGATAATGCATTTGGCCACCGGACCGGACTAAATTGTTCGGCGGGCCGGACAATTTATACCGATTCCTGGACGGTGACTACAAACAGAAAAAAACGGCCGATGACGCCATGAACGCCGAGCAGGAGAAAAACATCAACTTACCGTTCTATCAACTCGGCCCGTTTTCCAGGCTTTCTAAGACCTCGACACTCAAGCCATCATTTGAGCTGAACGTTGGTATGTTGTTCCACAGTTCTACCAGTAAAATGGGCGCCTGGACATCCTCTTGTGAAAGTTTAACAGCGGAAAAGTCGGTCATATCGTTGTATCTGTTGCATGTGTAATGGCTGTTTGCTACGTGTGCTCTCACACTGTTTGCCCTACCTTAGCGGCAAGGGGCGTTGCTCATGAGATGGTTGCGCCATTTAGATATTAAAATCATACACCAAATAATATTCTAATGACATATTAAAATTATACCCTAATGATATAAAAAAAGTCGAGTCTTTTTCTCAATTTCCGAGTCAGAATGATCTGAATGTAGGAGTCCGAGTCCAAGTTCGAGTCATCAGTGCTCAAGTCCAAGTCAAGTCACGAGTCTCTAAATTTAGCTAATAACTCGGACTTGAGTTCGAGTCTCGGACTCGAGTACTACAACACTGCATTGATCCAGTAATCTGTTCTACATTACATGGTAATAGCGGGTGAGCCGTCTTCTTTGGATGATGTCACATTTAACAGAACGCCAGACCAGGTGTACCTACTATGAAAATAAAAGAGAGAGATAGACAATGGTCATCTGCCTCGACTGACTGGGGGTTAGAGAAGACATAGCAGAGGCACAAAAATTATGTCACAGCTAACAGAACGCAAAATTAGGTGTACCTACTCTAAAGGAAACAATGACAGAGAACAAAAAGTTAAAAGTTGAAATAACAACAAACAACGCAAATTGGAGAAAAGTAGGAGAACTCAGAGTAAGAAAAATAGCGTCATTTTCTGTCCAATTTCCTAACATTGTGCTTCAAAGAGCGCAGCTCTAAATTAAACCAGGGAGCCAGCTTCCTGTGAATATTCACCTTCTTTTTCAAGGGGTTGTCTAATGCAAAACACAAGAGGAAGTGACACCGTCAACAAAAGCGTCGATTTGTGAATGGGAAGAAACAAAATTGCTGCCATCTGCTGGGCATTTCTGTGATATTTAGGAAGTTAAAAGGGGGGCAGACTCTTTACAGTTTGATTCAGCATTATCTGATAAAGATCTCCATTTGGGGATGGAGAACTGATTAAATTGAACTCAAAGGATATTAAAAAATGATCAGACAGAACAGGGTTGTGAGGAAATACTGGTAATTCTAATTAAGCATAAGGTCCAAAGTATGAAGGCAAGAGTACATCGGTCGATGGTTTGATTTGAGCAAAACCAATAGAATCTAGGATAGTGTTAAAGGCTACAATAAGGTTATCACATTCAGTGTCAACATGAATGTTAAAATCCCCAACTATAATAACCTTGTCAGTGTTAAACACTAAATCAGATAAGAAGTCTGAGAAGGACCTGGTTGACAATACAAAACAATACAAAACAAAAAACCGAAGAGGTTTTATTGCTTTGCAGTTTGGATTGGGTTAAATGTTCAAAGGAATTGTAGTTATTACTTGGCCTGGAACTAATTAATAAACCAGACAGAATCATGGTTGCTACTCCCCCTTGTCCTGTAGTTTTGGAAATGTGGAAATTTAAATAATTAGAGCAAGTTTGTTATTGTGGTAAAATCCCTCAATAAGCTCCAACCAGTATATTGAAGCACTATGAATTACAGTTTTCAGAATAGTTTGAGAATGTATGTTTCCATTGCTGATGTAGCTAAATGGTAAATGGACTGAACTTATATAGTGCTTTTCCAGTCATGCTGACCATTCAAAGCACTGTACACTAGAGCCACATTCACCCAATCACTCTTACTAACACGCACACATTCATAGACCGATACGTGGCTCGGTAGGTAACTTGGGGTTAAGTGCCTTGCCCAGGGGCACATCAACAAGTGACAAGGGGAAGCTGGAACCAAACCCACAACCTTCCAATTGCAAGACAACTACTCAAACCACAGTCACCCCTAACAGAAGCTAACAGAAGCAGAAGACATACTCTTTATCCCACAGCACGAGCCACATCATATTCAGCAGCATGTTGGACAGCCAGGAAAAATAGAAGCCATAGGGTAGCAGACACTGAGCCCAAGACCTGTTGAAAGAAAAATAATTATCAGTCCCATTATTTATGTTGCGACAGGAAATGATCAGTAAATCCTTTACAATGTTAACCTACCCTCTGAAAACATATGAAGTGATGTAAATGACCATCAGGGTGAGCCAGGTGTAGATAACTCCCCAGATGGAGAAGGTCCAACCAGCTGGAGTGATGTCTGTATCATAGCGGGCTGACACATTGCCTGTACTAGAGTGGAAAGGACCTGAGGACAAAAGAAAGTCAATATTAGTGACATTGAAAGGCTAGTAGATTCCAATAAGATGATCCAGTTTGACCCAAACAAAATAAAAAGCAGTTATAATTTGAAATATTTTTATGTCACTTTTACAGGGAGAGTAGACGATTTTTTCAGCAATGTGAGTAAGATCGCCTAAGTCCGTTTTTGAATGACTGCACATGCGCAAGACTGGAGCAGCTCCAGGCCAGTCGCTAGAAGGCAAGCAAACCAAGCAATTGCTTGGGGCCCCGAGCTGGCCAGGGGCCCCAAGACAACGACTGGTTAAGAATAAAATGCAACGACAACCTGTGAGCGCCGCTTTGATAGTCAATGCAGTAAAGTGCAACAACACTGTTACCGGCAATACCGGAATCCCCCTCAAGGGGGCCCCTCTCAGTAGTCGCTGACAGCAGCCAGCCAGCCAGCCAGATTTGTGATCTCTGCTGCGGGAAAATATAAACGCTCTCCAGTTATAATGAAGCGGAGTTATGCGTCCGGAAGCCAAAAAAGAAAGAAGAGAAAGGAAGAGGATGACAAGAAGAAACAACATAGTGGTAAGTGATAAATTAAACTGAATAAAATAGCTCTACTTGTCTTGTACAAATGGTGTAATGTCGCAGCAGGAAGGCTAGCTTAGCAAAAAATGTTTATTATGTTAACTACCTGCCTGACGGCCCATGCTGCTTGTAACAAACTAGCTTGTAACAAGTTAGCGCAACTTATTTCCGAACGGACGGAATATGGTTACATACTGTAATATGTTTATTAACGGAATAAGGAAGACGCAGATCTGTTCCAGAATCACTGTTTATCGTATTTAATGACATAACATTGCTATAGATTTGTAATTGGTTTTGATGAAAGTAGCTTCTCTGCTATACTAACTATTCGACCGTGATAATCTATTTACCAAATGGGGGTCAGGAAAACCACACGATAAATTGTAAAATATGTAAATGCTAACATATCTTTTCTTTCTCCCTCAAGGTGCTTTGCTTAAATTCCTTAGCCCTCAGGCTCTTCCTAAGGATACATCTACAGATGAAGGTAGAGTGAATTTCTCTCACTGAGCTGAGCTGTTAATGACCTTTTCCAATATGCTAACAGTGAAATGGTCAAACGTACTTCACAGGTATTTTCAGATTTTTTCAATTATTTTCCCAGGTACACCATCAACATCAACATCCAACATTCATGAGGAAGAAGCTGACCTGGAAGAGAGTCAATCCAGTGGTGCCATGGCCTCCTCCATGGTCTTTTCCCAGCTACCCCGTCAATAGCATCTCTCACAGTGGAAGACACTGCATCCAGAACAGAAATTGAGTCTGCACCACTTCCCAACACTGAGGTTACCTCTAAAGCTCAAGGTACCACAAGCACTGTAATTATAGCTGATGACCCTGCGCAGTGGCCAGCAGTCCTGACTGATAGTGTGCGCTGTCAAATTGTTAAAAAAGGACCAGTGCAAGTCACAAACATTGTATTCCCCCAAAATTCTGATAATCCACCTCGAAGATTCACAAAAGATAATTACATGAGAAGCATGAAGAATGGGGAGAAAATTCTTCGATCATGGATGTTATATTCCATGAGCACAGACTCCGTGTTCTGTTTTGCCTGCACTGTTTTTGGGAAGCGTGACAATGCCTTAAGCAACTGTGGCTTCCGTACATGGAGGAACCTAGCTCAACATTTAAAAGAACTCGAATATTCAAAGGGGCATCTTGACAATATGACAAACTGGCATGAGCTGCAGAGGAGACTGCAAACCAAAACAACCATAGATCAAAGTCAACAAGACTTGATGCGGATCGAGATTGAGCATTGGAAAGATGTCATAAGGAGAGTGATTGCCATAATTTGTCACTTAGCAGAACGCAACCAGGCTTTAAGAGGGACCACAAGTGAGTTGTATGACCCTCACAATGGGAATTTTTTGGCACAAGTGGAACTGATGGCACAGTTTGATTCAGTTATGACTGAACACATAAGAAAGATACAAAACCAAGAGACAAGAGTGCATTACTTGAGTGGAACCATTCAAAATGAAATAATTGCACTAATTGGAAACAAGGTACTGGAAGAGATTGTGAGAAGAGTACACAGAGCAAAGTATTACTCTGTTATTATGGATTGCACTCCTGATGTCAGTCATAAGGAACAGCTTTCCATTGTTTTGAGAATTGTCAATTGCGAACCATCTGTGTCCATTGCAGAACATTTCTTTGGATTTTTAGATGTTGAAGACACAACTGGTAAGGGCCTGACTGTAGTCCTGCTTGACCACCTGCAGAAACACAGCCTGAGTCTTTCTGACTGCCGTGGTCAGTCTTATGACAATGGCAGCAATATGATGGGCCATAAACAGGGTGTTCAGGCAAGAATTTTGCAATTGAACAGCAAAGCATTTTGCATTCCATGCAGCAGTCATACACTTAACCTGGTTGTGGCAGATGCTGCCAAGTCCTCAGTGCTGTCCATCTCCTTCTTTTGTGTGTTTCAAAGACTCTACAACTTATTCAGTTCCTCTGTGCAACGTTGGGCAGTTCTAAGGGAACATGTAAAGCAGCTCACTTTAAAACCTTTGTCAACAACAAGATGGGAGGCTGGGATTGACTGTGTGAAGGTGGTGCGATACCAGTTACCAGAGATCCTGGATGCATTGTCTGCACTCCAGACGTTTTCTATAGAGAAGGGGGACTCAGAGACCATGTCCACTGCTGAAAGCTTACATGGTGAGTTGAAGACCTGGTCTTTTCTGCTTTGCACAATGGCCTGGTACAATGTTTTGTACCAGATCAATCATGTCAGCAAGCTGCTACAAAGTCCAAATGTTTCCATGGAAACACTTAGATCAGAAACAGAAGGAGTAAAAGACTACCTTGAAGACTTCAGGGAAAATGGTATTGCATCCTGTCAAACTGATGCAACAGACATTGCAGAAAATCTGGATATGGAAATGACCCTTCCTGAGAAAAGGCAGCGTAAAAAGAAAAGACAGTTTCTATATGAAGGTACAGAGGAAACTCAGTCTGCTCCACAGAGACTTTCAGAAGAGACTTCTTTCTGCCCATGGTTGACACAGCCCTCAGAAGCCTCAATGACAGGTTTTCAAGATTGAAAGGTGTTTATGACCTTTATGACTTTATGTTCTCATAGGACAACATGAAGCAGACAATAAAAAATGGAAAGCTTCATGAACGATGCAAAAAATTGGAACAAACCCTCCATGACATTGATGCTGATGACTTGGCACTTGAGATCAATTCATCTCTCCACACCTTTCCAGACCATGTAGCTACTTCCCCATTTGACATGCTTAATTACATATACAGTGAGAAGCTGCTGGATTTGTACAGTAATTTAAGCATTGCTTTGCGTCTACTCCTGACTCTCCCTGTGTCAGTGGCCTCTGGTGAGAGGAGCTTTTCAGCTTTGAAGCTTATAAAAAATTACATGTGGTCCACTATGGACCAAGAAAGGCTCACAGGACTGGCACTTATGTCAATTGAGCGTGATGTTCGCCGGTCTTTGGACATGGAGGACATTGTGGTTGCCTTTGCTGAAGCCAAGGCTCGCAAACAGCAGTTTTAGATAATTTGCACAGGGAAAAAAAAAAGATAATTTGCACATGATGGCCTGAAAGGTTAATCTCTTGTGTGTGTGTGTGTACTTGTATTTATGTTGGATTTTTAAATTACTATTACAACCTGCACTTTTTATAGTTTGAACAATGCATCCTTTTTGCTGCATAAGATGGCAGTGTTTTATTTTCTCACTTTGTGAGAACTGAAAAATGTTAATGTGAGTGTGTGTGTGTGTGTGTGTTTAAGTATGTTGGGTTTAGTTATTGTGCACTTTTTAAAATTTATATTGGATTTTATGGTGTTCAAATGTTCAATAATGCACAGTATATATGTGTATATACACATTTGCACTGTCAACATTTTTTATTTATATAAAGTGTGGGTGAACCTAAACTGTATGGCATTTTGCTTGGGGCCCCCAAATTCCTTGAAACGGCCCTGAGCAGCTCTGTGTATCTAGCTCGGTGTCATATATAAAAACAGCTTGATGTAAAGACTTCTTTCTTCTGAGAACCTTATAGTGTGACACGTACCTGAATGCCTGGAATCCACGCAGAGTCCGCCTCGAGTATGCGCGGACCTCCGAGTAGTGAACTACACCCGAGCATAGACATCATATACGTAGACACGTCGTTGGGCGGTTTCTGCCTATGCTGCGATGCGTCAGAACGTCCACCATGTTAAATGTGGCAAATCTGCAGTTACTCAGTCACTTAAACAGTATCAGAGGGACTTTAATCTCAGAATATACTTTGTAATGGTAATATTTTTATTTTTGTTTATTTTCGTATCCCTTTAGCTTCATTCTCCCGACTTTATACTCGTAAAGAATAAAAATAATTAAAATAATCTAACCTGGCCCGATTACTCCAGGAGTGAAATAATTCTGCAAACTGTGACTATTCTGGAAATGTTCCCTCTTAATTCTCATAATATGACGTTTTTCTCAAAACATTACCACTTTTATGTTTTTTTTGTTTGTTTTTTTACTTTATTGTCCTATGTCTTTTCTTCTCATGTTAGTAATTTTACCTCTTTAATACTCCCCCAAAAAGTCTGTTCCTAAAGGTTCACATGTGACACGGTTTTATGAAATAATGAAGACCACAATGTTTAGATTTAACAAATTGATCCTTATATTCATAACACATACACATATACACACACAAATATATACACACACACACACACACCTATATATATATATATATATATATATATATATATATATATATATATATCATGGGTTAAAGCAAAAATAATCAGTTTGACTGAACATTTTTTCAAGTCAGCCCATATATTCCCGGGCAGTGGACATCATGCCACATCAGTTACCTCACCTGCTTATTGTGCAAAGTCAACATTAACCAAATCTGGTAGGTCTACAATATCCATTGACCATTCCTGTATCTCTCCCACCTTTCAGCTTCAGAGCCTTGGCGTCATCCTGGACAGCCTCCCATCCTCTCCTTCACTTTCCACATCATCACCTGGTAAACTTTCATCTCGGCAGCATCAAGTTCTTCCTTCACACTTTTGCCAAACTGGTTCACAGTCCACTCACCTCTTGACTTTACAATTTCAGCTCCCTTCCCTCCCTGTCCTCCAGAAAACCTCCATAAACTGCAGCTAGTACAAAGACAGCAGCTTCATCATTACATCATCTACTTCACTCCTGTACATTAACTCCACTGGCTCCCTGTCACATTCAATATAAACCAATCCTATGATCATACAAGGCCAACCACAGCCATGGACAATGCAGGACAGATAACCAACACTATGATGACGTCATATATTTTGATTTAACACAGATCGCACATTACAATAATCAGTCTGTTTTTCCTATTATTGCACAGCAATTAATCATCACAACTCATGAGTTTATAAAAAAGGCATTATTTAACTTTTTTGAAGTCTAATAAAGCGGTTATATTTTAGCCCTGTGACTGGCGATCTGTCCAGGATGTAATCTGTGTCCCCACCTAGGAAGAGCCACCTGCCGCCGCCGCCCCCCCCCCCACCCCCACCCCCATTACCCTGTTTCCCCATCAGATAGGGCTTGACGTCACACCTGTACGTAAAAGCGGGTATAGAAAATCCATGGACGGATGGGATGTTAAATTTTTGAAAAGTTTAATAAAATGGTCAAAGTTTATCAGAAAAGAACATAACTTGCTTTTGAAGATGAACACTTTAATTAGAAAAATTGTATTAAACTTTGCATAAAGTTAAATATTGCTGTAGGTAATCTTGGCTGCTGTAGCTTGTCTCTCTGGCAGGTGATTTTGGGTTGAAGAAAATGAGTCCATAGAACCACAGGAGGCTTTCTCAGCTGGTTCTAGTGCGACTTGGTTCTACAGTGTCGCTTCACATCGTGCTTCACTCTGTTTAAAAATAAAAATAACTTCATAAAAGCTTTCTGAGAATCGCCTTTCTCTGGCCTCACCCAGTTAGAACCCGTTATCCAGTCCATATTGTAGTTGCAGTTTATTTTTTTTATTTATTGACATAGTTTCCTTAATAATCTGCATGCATCAAAATCCTTGTGATTTTGTTTAAGGAGTGTCCTGGTGAGCAGCTGCTCCTGAGGTGGAGCTGCTGCTTATTGACTGACAGCCGATGCAGCTCTGCCTTCTTTGTTACAGAAAAGCGCAGGTGGAATTTTTTTACTTTTTCTGAATCAGACCCATTGAAATGCGGGACACCGTTTCACATTCCGACCGTTCTTAAAAAAAGAAAAAAAGAAAAGAAAAAGCACATCATGCTAAATTAGCCTGAGCTAGCGCGTAACTCTTTGAGTTTTAAATAAAACGTAATAGCGAATCATGAGGAGATCCCTGTTTGGTTTATCAGCTAAGTTACTGGCAGCGAGGGAATACACGCTGACAGGTGACGTGGCCACAGGTAGAAATAATTCATTAATTAACTGCAGGAGCAGCGACAGACACACTTACCGATGAAGCCGTTGTCAGCTGTTATGCTGGTTTGCATAAATCCAAAGAAAACTTTGACCACCGCCACTTTCATTCATGCCATCTGAGGGCACTTTAAAATGCTCTCCCAAAAGTTAAAATGATGAAACACCGATAAAACTCAGATTGGCAGATGTCCGCTTCACAAAGACCCGCCCTACTCTCTTTCTGATTGGCTAATGTCCCGGCTCTGCCAGGTTTCCTTGGGAAAAGCAGCTTCTGTTTAATAACTTGCATAAAAAGTCTAGACGGAACTTTTTGCACTCATTTTCCAAATGACGGAAATCCATCGCAGCGACGGAGAACTTTACCCCGATACATGAAGCTTTTTTATTCCAACCGGCCCTTTATTCCGATTACTTTTGTCCACGTAAACGTAGCTAGTGTCTTTTTTTAGTAGTAGGCTTCCTGAACAGGCCTATAGTCCTTATGCATCTAACATAACAACCTACACTTTTAGATTATGCTATTGTATTTTTTGTTTTCATAAAATTGTGTTTAAAGACAAATGAACAAGGGCGTGTTTTGGTGGCGCAGTGGTTAGCGCGCACGACCCAGACCCATGTATGGAAGCCTTAGCCCTTGACGTGGCTAACGCAGGTTCGACTCCGACCTGTTGTCCTTTGCCGCATGTCTCTCCCCTTCTCTCGTACCCCCTTTCCTGTCAGCCTATTGTACAAAAAAAGTGCCACTAGTGCCGTAAAAACCTCCAAAAATAGACGAATGAATGAAAGCACAAAAAGTCTGCCAACTGAATTCACTAAACAGAGTTTTATCTGGGAACCTGGCCAAAGTACCCCCACTAGCCCCCACAGTACTGCTGAGGTTGTAGAGCTTCAAAGAACATATCACCTACTAGTGGCATGGCAAAGGAATTGGATATTTTTAGTGTTTGTTCTAATACTGTGTGTATTAAAATTAAAACATTGTCATGTTTATTGGGTTTCAACTGTAAGCACGATAACGTTCACAACAAGATCTTCATCCGCCATTTTACGTCACTGTCCTGCAGACCCGGCGGCATGGTGGGCATTGGGGGGCCGTGCCCGCCCGGCTGAGCCAGCCGTGCCCCTCCTGGACTGGAAGCTGTCTATTATTTTTTTTTAATTCATTTTTTTTAACCTCGGAGTGGCCATCGATCTAGTACTATCTTTGATGTGTCAATCATACAATTCAACCAATCAAATCAACGACTGAAGGCAACATGCTAGCCAATCACAGCTGGAGAGGGGCAGGTCGCTGGGTCATACCTTCATAGCCTTCAGAGACGCCGCGGCTCAGCTGTAGTCACCGTCGGTGTCGGTAGAGCGGGATGCATATTCGGTCTGATTACCAGACAATTACAAGAAGTGACAACGAAGCAAAGGAGAGCGAGCTGGAAGCAGCACTATTAATTTCTGTTTGGAACGTCAGCATTGAAGTCAACACTGGAGTAAACATTCACGCTAGGAGGGTTAGCTGAACAGAGAGCACCAGGAGCAGAACCAAGCAGGAAAACTGCTGAAATGAAGAAAGTTGGGTTACTTGCAGGCAGAAGGGAACTCTGCTTTGTTCTGATCCTTGTGCTTCATAACTGCTGTAATTACAGAGTTTCTTTCTCAGCACTGTAGGAGTAGTCAGAGAGCCACTGTTCAGCCTGAAGCATATAAATTTTTTTTTTAAAAAAGTGTGCTCCCCTGAAAAAATGGAATGCCCCCCCCTGTAATTTGTTTCTGCAGCCGTGTCTGCTGTCCTGGCTCTTAATACACATTCAGACAAACTTCTCTAAAGCCGGGCATACGCTGTACGAGTTTTTCAGTCGTGGTACTTATATACATCTCAAACTGTGCGACGGAACCGCGGGGTTTAAAAAGTTAACCGCTCACGATCTGTGCGGCGCGACGCTCGGACGCGACCGGACTGCTCACACTGTACGTCGTGCCCCCTCTGGGACCGCTCGCTGTGGTGGCAGAGGGAGGCGAGCGACGGTAGGTGACAGGGACCCAGAGCAGGGGTTCGAGCCCAGCTCTGGCGAGGCCCGCAGGAGGCACCGGGCGTCGGGGAACGGAGGGGAGAGAGGAGGGACGAGACGCACCGGCGGCCGCGCGGCACGGCAGGTCGCCCGGCCCGCACCTACCCCCCCCCCCCCCACCCCGCGAGCGGAGGAGTGCCGAAACAGGCGGCGGACCGCAGAGGAGTGCCGAAACAGGCGGCCAGCGCGTTGTGCGGACCGGACGGCTCGCCATCCCCAACGCCCCCGGCCGGAGGTCGCTTCAGGGACGCCCGCTCCCCTCCCTCCGCTGGCGGGGACGGAGAGGAGGGGAGGGCGCCCCCTCGTAGCTCTGCTTGAACAGCAGGATGCGCTCACGAAAACCTCACGACAGCCGACTGAATTTCAAACATGTTTGATTTTCACCGACCGTCCGATTCCTGACCGGGAGGTAGTCGTGAGAAGCCAGCCCCCCCTCCTCCCCCCCTGTACGATCAAGCTGAAATTCGGCCCGATTCAAAAAATGCTCGCACGACTGAAGAATCGGCCCGAAAAGGGGAAAAACTCGTACAGTGTACGCCCGGCTTAAGCAGTAGCAGTCACGGCTCCACACACAAAAAAATCACTGTTAATCGCTGTGCTGGTTTCTTCTTAGCTTTCTTCTTCTTATGATGCGATCGACTCTAATTGCTCAAAAACAGAAACGGTAGTATTCACATTTTCTTTTCTGTGAACGGTGTGCTGCTGCGTGACCCTAATCACTTTAGGTCAAGATCCGGAATACATAAATAGCTTAGTGACACCATATTGCTCCCATGGGCTCTGGGATCAGCCAATCAGAGGCTACTGGTTGTACCATGGAGACATTTTAAAATACAAGGAGATCAGTCTTTCCAGGCAGTGGCCGCAATGCTCGTTCCCACTGTGCCTGCACTACAAAAACTCCATTGACTCTTAAGAAACAATTGAAGATATTTTTTTTATATAAAAAGGCTTTTAACTAGGATGTATATGGAATATTAGCGTGCTTGTGTTTTGTGTTGTTCTTATTGTGAAGCACTGCAAAAAGGGCTATACAAATACATTTTACCTAATTAGTAGTCTACACCCTCAGCAGGATCCTGGAGGAGGCATGGGAGTTTGCCCAACCAGTCTACATGTGCTTTGTGGATCTGGAGAAGGCATTCGACCGTGTCCCTCGGGGGGTCCAGTGGGGGGTACTCCGGGCGTATGGAGTACTGGGCCCTTTAATAAGGGCTGTCAGGTCTCTGTACGACCGGTGTCAGAGTCTGGTCCGCATTGCCGGCAGTAAGTCAGACTCGTTTCCAGTGAGAGTTGGACTCCGCCAAGGTTGCCCTTTGTCACCGATTCTGTTCATAACTTTTATGGACAGAATTTCTAGGCACGGCCAAGGTGATGAGGGGATCCGTTTTGGTGGCCTTAGGATTGCGTTTCTGCTATTTGCGGATGACGTGGTCCTATTGGCTTCATCAGGGCGTCATCTACAGCTCTCACTAGAGCGGTTCGCAGCCGAGTGTGAAGCGGCCGGGATGAGGATCAGTGCCTCCAAATCTGAGACCATGGTCTTGAACCGGAAAAGTGTAGAGTGCCTTCTCCGGGTTGGGTAGGATGTGTTGCCCCTAGTGGAGGAGTTCAAGTATCTTGGGGTCTTGTTCACGAATGAGGGGAAGATGGAGCGGGAGATCGACAGGCAGATTGGTGCGGCGTCTGCTGTGAAGCGGGCGCTGTACCGATCCGAAAGAGAGAGCTGAGCCAAAAGGCAAAGCTGTCGATTTACCGGTCGATCTATGTTCCTACCCTCATCTATAGTCACGAGCTTTGGGTCGTGACCGAAAGAACGAGATCCCGGATACAAGCGGCCGAAATGAGTTTTCTCCGTAGTCTGTCTGGGCTCTCCCTTAGAGATAGGGTGAGGAGCTCAGTCATCGGCGGAGGACTCAGAGTAGAGCCGCTGCTCCTCCACGTTGAAAGGAACCAGTTGAGGTGACTGTGGCATCTGGTCAGGATGCCTCCTGGACGCCTCCCTGATGAGGTGTTCCGGGCACGTCCCACCAGGAGGAGACCCAGAGGGAGACCCAGGACACGTTGGAGGGATTATGTTTCTCGGCTGGCCTGGGAACGCCTTGGGATTCCCCCGGAGGAGCTGGCCCAAGTGGCTGGAGAGAGGGACGTCTGGGCCTCCCTACTGAAGCTGCTACCCCCGCGACCCAACCCCAGATAAGAGGAAGAGGATCGATGCATGGATAGATGGATGGATGGATGGATGGATGGATGGATGGATGGATGGATGGATGGATGGATGGATGGATGGATAGTAGTGTAACTGAGCTTTCTAGGTTTTTTTCCCCCAAAAGAAGTGGTCTGGGCACAGAGGGATAGAATATTCTTCTCATAAGCGTTCACTGCCATGTAAAAGTTAAAGTTTAATATAATTTATCCTGAACTACAACAGCTGTCCTATCAAACATGTAGCACTGTGCACAGTTGTCATGCAGCATGTGTGTACACGCAGCACCTTTTGTCTGAAGAGGTGTGACAGCCGGTGGATATCGGTAAGCATTAGCTTCCTCAAATGTCCCTATTAATCATCGGTTTAACGATAGCGAAGCTAACATATTTACTGGCGGAATATGAGTTTGCAAAATGAACTTTTTAGTTAGCTGTGCCCACCACTGGGCCAGATAGAATACTGGCCTACCTCTAAATTGTACTGTGTGTTGTAATTGTAAACATTAGACAGTTCAGAGACTGCCAAGAAACATTTTTTCTGCAGTAACAGCTCTTATTGCTGTCTTTAGTTTTTTAATCTAATTTCCTTCAATGTTTTGCTTTATAGAGGTGAGACCTGGCCTGAGGTTTCTGTGTTAATCTGCATTTCAAAAATGTTTTGGGGGAGGGGGGGGGGGGAATTAAGAGAATAAAGTTACTGTATTACAAAAATAAAGTCGTAGACCTCTTACAGAAAAGTCCAGCCCTCCCCCTGCGTTAACGAGGATTGTGGAGCAATTTGTAAAGCTAGAGTTTAGTGTTGGTTTCACAAAGAAAATTACTGAATCAAAGCTCACCAGCATGAAAACATCTCGTGACCCCATCCCCCCTGGGGGTCCCGACCCACACTTTGGGAACCCCTGCTATAAAAGATACACTTGGCCTTCATTTTTATTTTTGTTTAAACTCATATTCCTGGACAAAGCCACTAAATGAGCTGCTGCTACGACTAACTACGTCTACCATGTTTTTTCTTTATCACAGATTGTACAACTGGCTCAGCATTTACCTGTCTAACCATGTTTTCTTTTAGACACACCAATGCTGCTATTAACTCCGTGTTACTCAGTCTGTACGCATAAGTCTTTAGATGCAGAAAGTATCCCTCAAGGTTTTTCAGTCAAACCAGAAAACTAACAGCTAAACAAAAACAACCAATGCCCAAACCAGAAGTCCCCCATTCAAAAATTGGCAGCATTTTAACATAAAAGTCCAAGTGGATCACGTTATATAAACATATTAACAGTACTTTCTGGTATGCTCACACCCTTTCCTGTACTGGTCACTCAGGAGAAGCACCACACTTGGATTCAATTAAGTTTTCGCTGGATAAATAAGACCATAGCAAACTAAGTTTTTTTTCCGTAGAAGCTTCTTTACGGATGATCTGTTCACAGCACTGTCCGGTCAGAGCTCAGTCTAAAGCCTGCCTTCTGTGGAGCTGTTTCAGCTTCTTTCACAGCTTGTGCCCATCAGTAATTCCTGCTGCATTTTTTTTTAGCAGAGTAGCAGAGGAAGAGCAATCAGAGTTATAAATAATTTTGGTCTTAACCAGTGGTGAAAGTAAGCCGGTACGGTTCGGTGCAAAGGATTTAAGACAGTATGCAGGAGGCAAAGGGGGAGAGCAGCTGTCAGATAAAGCCTTCATTCAGAACCAGTCATGGATGCAGTCTAAAACACCACTTAGTCTGTTTATAAGTTTCTTTTTATTCATTCCAAAATGTTTCTGAACTACATGTGCTGTGTTTCTGTGCCTCAACGCTCTTACCAACTGCTCGTCTCCCCTCCCTTCTCTTTGAGCAAAAGGACTTTTAAAAGTGTCCAGCCTTCAAAACGTGAAACACTACGTCTATTGTCCTTCCACCCGCAGCAAAATGTCCCAATTAAAATCAATAGGAGTGTTATGCCGGGCATACACTGTACGATATTTTCAGTCATTGTACTCATATACAGCTCAAACTGTACGACGAAACCGCAGGGTTTAAAAGTTCACTGCTTACGATATGTGTTCTTACACTGTACGGCCCGACGCTCTGATGCGACCTGACTGCTCAACGAGTGCATTCAGAAACCACACGTCGGACGAGAGATGGCGCTACTCGGACTCGTCTACCTGGAAGCCAAACGTCAACAGTAGAAGAAGAAAAAGGCGAAAGTGTTGATGCTCACTGTTAAGTATGAGGCTTTGTCACAATATTGTTTATATTAGAATGTGATTTTTCTAATATTAGATAGAGAGATACAGGCCTATGTGATGGATTGAAATGTGGTCATCATAAGTCAGAGGGTTATTTACTGTTTCTGAGTATATCTGCACATTTTATGCATTACAGACTTAAAATGTTATTCTTTATATGTACAATGTTTTTTGTACCAACAGTTTGGTTTAGATATATTCATGTTTATTTGGTTGAGGAAATGTAGTACCCATATATGACCAGATGGGGGAGCATAGCGCGAGTATGCCGTAGTGAAGAGCAGCGGGACCTCCTCTTCAGTAAATACATGCTGGAGCAGAGGAAAAACGTGTCTGCGGCTCATTTACTCAATTATACCCCCTTTTCAGGTATGAGTTTACACATAAACACACCTGTACCATTAGTAATGGGTTTGCTGGCTACTGGACAACTCGTCAATGTGTTTCATGGCATACTATATGTACATAGTCTGCTGTAAAGAATGTTTGGTCACAGTTAGCTAATAGCTCATAGCAGTCAATGCAGCTCTATGTGAGTGTATAGCATTATACTGTGTACACTATTGTTTTCATGTTTGTGTACCACGATGATTCATAAGGAAACCATACAGCTGTTTTAAGTTTGAAATTGTTCTGTATGTATGCAAGTTATGATAATTCAGTAAATACATGCTGGAGCAGAGGAAAAACGTGTCTGCGGCTCATTTACTCAATTATACCCCCTTTTCAGGGCTTTTACATTTGGAGGCACCGCTGGGATGGTGATTGTGCGGCTGGGACTCTACACCAGAGGAGAACACCCCACATCAACCATACCATTATCATAACCCAGTTAGTGGAGAGTGCAGCTGCAACAAGGTGATGCCTAACCAAGAGGACTGTGTATACTGAGGTACAGAAAAGCTACTAGGGACCATCAGTTCTACGGTAACTGGCAAAACACTTTTCATTTGCACACGTCACCACTTATCAAAAAAAAAAAGAAAGAAAAAAAAAGAAAATGGATTCCGAAGTGGACAATCTACAGTTTGAGATTAAAGGAGCCCTCTTCCAACTGACCAGCGACCATCTGATCAAAATATGCGATTACCTTGGAATTTCAGGAACAAAGAAAGAAAATATTACAGACAAAACTCGTAATGCTCTTGTTTCACTGATCAGCAAGTATATTGACAGTGATGAACTAAGACAACTAGAAGACGAAGGGATGTCAGTATTACTGGGTTTAATGGACATGATACAATCAGTGCAGGGAGTTGTCAAAAACAGCATTCCAGAAAAGGAAGATGAGGAACACGAGAAGCTAGGCAGAGAACTGGAACAACTGAAACTTATGGTTCAACAAAAAGAAACTGAAATTCAAACCCTGACTAATAAAACTGCAAATAACTTTGAAAATGTAGTAGTCCAGGCTGCCCCAGCCCATGCAAACAGCCCCTCTTGGAGGAAGGATTTTAAAATCGCAGGTCAAATTGGTGACCCCGGGCAAAAAGATAGGTTAACATTTTCCAGTTTGGCCCGCCAAATTGAAAACGGTCTCAGTAAAGGCTACCCTGAATCAGAGATTGTGGACGCTGTTATTAGAGCAATAGTACCTGGCCTACAGCTGCGTAGCTATTTAGAAGGAAAATACGACCTGTCCCTTCCCACTCTTAGGAGAATACTTCGTTCACACTATCAAGAGAGAAGCGCAACTGAGTTATATAAACAGCTTACCACAGAAGTGCAGAGCAGCAGAGAGACGCCACAGAATTTTGTGATCAGAGCAATGGATTTGCGCCAGAAAATATTGTTTGCTTCACAAGAGGCTGAGTCTGGTCTTAAGTATGATCCGGCATTAGTGCAAAGCATGTTTATGCACACAGTCCTCACAGGCCTTCAAAGTGACAACATAAAGGCGGATCTCCAACCCCACTTATCAGAACCAAGTACCTCAGATGAGTTACTCCTAGAAGTTTTAAATATTGCCTGTGCTAATGATAAAGAAAGACAGGATAAGAAGAGAAACACAACACAGAGGACCACTGGCATGCATGCAATTCAGTCCAATGACACAAGTAATGAAAGGAGGTATGGAGGACACCAAAATGTTTCTGCACTTCCCTCAGATGTGCTGGCAGACCTGAAAGAACTTAAAGCAGATATGGTTTTGCTCAAAGATCTCAAAACAGAGGTCGCACAAATCAGAGAATCCATTCATAACAAGGAGGATAAGACTAAACAACAACCTACAATGTGTCAAGAGGCAGAATACGGTTTCCCCCACCACATGACTTATGCTCATCCACATCTTGCTACATGGAACAAAGAGGGAGCAGCCATGTATCATTATCAGGGAGGGCCTCTGCAGGAATATCAAGGTTCCAGTGATCCAAGATTAATGCGAGGAACTACTCAATTTCAACAGAGATTTGCACCACAAAGATACCCAGTGCCACGCCCCCGACCGAGGTGCCTTGCATGCCAGCAACAGGGAGAAAACTTCTGCCAGCACTGCTACAGGTGTGGAAGCAGCGAACATTTTCAGGCTGGCTGTAGAGGATACCGAGGCCGGCCCACCACTACAAGAGAGCATCCTTTAAACGAGGGAAGGTTGCCCCCACGGGACAGGGAGTAACCACACCTACCAAGATGTCCCAAAAATGTGCCAGTTGTGGAGAGATGGAAGGACACCAACAGTTTGGACAGTGTTCAGTGTGCAAAAGAGTACTCTATTGTTCTAAGGAGTGCCAGGAGAATCATTGGGCAGAACACAAAAAGACCTGCAGGCACTCAAAAAATCCCAAAACAACCTCTGACAACGTACATCTGTGCAACACTATGACAGGTAAAAACAAAAACACTCTTGCCAAGAAAGACTCTACATTAGTTGACCTGGTTGGAAAAAAATGCCTCATTACCTGCCATTTACAGCGGAAGAAAACACAAGCACTCTGGGACACTGGCTCACAAGTTTCTGCAATTGATGAAGCATGGAAGGCGGAGAACATCCCAGATTTGAGGCTCAGAGACATAACAGAAATTGTCAACCTGGGTGACCCCCTTCAAATTGAGGCTGCTAATGGTACAGAAATGCCGTATATAGGATGGGTGGAAGTAATGTTTAAACTGGGAACTGATCCTGAGGAGTTTTATGTTCCAATGCTTGTCATGAGAGGCAGTCAACTTCCCCGCCCCATAATTGGCTTTAATGTTATTGAGCGCATTATTATAGACAGTCAGAAACAAATGAACAAGGATGAGGAGGGAGAGGGACTTCTAAAAATAGTGAAAACTGCTTTCCCAAGTTTAAAAAAAGGGAATGAAAAGGCTTTCATTAAAGCAGTTAGTGTGGAGCGAACAAGCGAGTATCTAGTAAAAACAGCATGTCAGAGGATGAATGTACCAAGCCATAGTACTGTCCAAGTGAAATGCAGAATAAATGCCAAACCATTCAAAGAGGACACTACCTTAGTGTTTGAACCAGATGAAAACCCACTGTGGCCAGAGGGACTCCAGTTTTATGACACACTGTTTCAGGTACAGAAAGGCGTGCAACCTAATGTTATCCTAAGTGTACAAAACCCCACTGATCACGACATCACACTAACAAAAAAAGTCGTTGTAGGCACAGCACAGTCAGTTACATCTGTGTATCCATTCCACATGAATGAGGATTCACAGTTGTCTGCTTCTATGAATCATATCCAGACTCACAACACCAAAGATAGTGATGTTTCCACAGAACCTTGGGATCCCCCTATTGATCTCAGTCACTTGAATGAGGCTCAAAGACAGGTTGTAAGAGAGATGTTAAGGGAGGAGTCAGACTCCTTCTCTCGATCAGACAGTGACATCGGATGTATAGAGAAGCTTCAGTTAAAGATTGAACTAAAAGATCCAGAACCCGTTTCTCGTACCTACATGTCTGTTCCTAAACCACTGTATGATGAAATGAAGGACTACCTAACTGACTTGATTGCCAATGGATGGATTGAGAAATCTCATTCATCCTACGCTTCACCTGTTGTTTGTGTTAGGAAAAAGTGTGGTTCATTACGTCTGTGCATCGACTACAGAGAACTAAATCGGAAAACTTACCCAGATCGACAACCAATCCCGAGAGTCCAAGATATTATGGATGGACTTGGTGGAAACACCATGTTCTCATTGCTTGACCAGGGAAAGGCGTATCATCAGGGGTTTATGGCAAAAGACAGTAAACCGCTGACGGCCTTTGTTACACCCTGGGGATTATATGAATGGGTCAGGATCCCATTTGGACTTATGAACGCTCCGGCAGCCTTCCAACGCTGCATGGAAGAGTGCCTAGACGGGCTTCGTGACAAAATATGTGTACCATATTTGGATGATACACTAGTGTTTAGCAAAACATTTGAAAATCATGTTGATCATGTTCGAAAAGTTTTGCAAAGACTCAGAAAACATGGAATAAAGCTAAAACCTAGCAAATGTGAGCTGTTTAGGACTGAAATTCGCTATCTTGGAAGGATTGTATCAGCAGAGGGGAATAAGATAGATCCTTCTGACACTGCAGCTGTCCGGGTTTTGAAAGACAAGGAACCAAAAACAGTTGGTGAGTTAAGGCAAATTTTGGGACTCTTAAGCTATTACCGTCAATATATCAAAGACTTTTCCTGCATTGCTGCCCCTCTGTATGACCTAACCAAGGGGCCAGTCAAAGACCAAAACCAGCCACCCTTTAAAGGTAGAAAGTCACAAAGTCGTATGAATTCAAAAGTAGTACCATCTCACACCCCAATTGAATGGACAGAAAGTCACCAACAAGTTCTGGAGAAGCTGATAAATTGTCTGATTCAGCCACCCATATTGGCATTTCCAGATTTTTCTCTCCCATTTGTTCTTCATACAGACGCATCCAGTAAGGGTCTGGGAGCTGTTCTGTATCAAAAACAAAATGAAAAGTTGCGTGTTATTGCATACGGTTCCCGAACGCTGTCGGTGTCAGAAAGAAACTACAATCTCCATTCAGGGAAATTGGAATTTCTCGCTCTTAAATGGGCCATTACAGAAAAGTTCCGTGACTATTTGTACTATGCTCCTTTCTTCACTGTTTACAGCGACAACAATCCCTTAACCTATGTGTTGTCAACTGCAAAGCTAAACGCTACAGGCAGTAGATGGGTTGCAGAACTTGCCGATTTTAACTTCACAGTTAAATATCGTCCAGGCAAAGAGAACATTGATGCTGATAGTTTGTCTCGAATGCCATTGGATGTGGAGAACTTTATGTCTGAGTGCACAGAAGAAATGTCTTATGATGCTGTAGGAGCAACTGTTCTGGCAGTAGAGACGCAGTCCGAGTCAAATGCCTCTTGGTCAATGCCTATCTCTGTTTGCAGTCTGCTGGATACTCAAAGGAACCCTGCTTTAGTAGCACCAGTACAAGTAGAACAAGATCAAAAAGATGACCCACTGATTAAGGTTCTGTTGCAGTCCAAATTGTCTGGAGTGAAGCCTTCAAAGCACGAATTAAAAAGACTTGATCCACAGAGTCGGAGCTTATTCAGGGAATGGGATAAACTTGAGCTGGATGAAAAAGGGGTGCTTTGGAGAAAGACCGCCCACCGGAAACAGTTGGTTCTTCCAGAACAACACAAAGCAAGGGTGTTAAATGACTTACACGACCAGATGGGTCATCAGGGAACTGACAGGACAGTATCATTGATCAGGGATCGTTTTTTCTGGCCTTTTATGCAGCATGAAATCGAACAGTATGTTGCGAAATGTACCTGTCTGAAACAAAAAAAACCTAGCCGAGAGACAAGAGCTCCCCTGTTAAACATAGTGACCACACAGCCATTTGAACTTGTGTCTGTGGATTTTCTCCATCTAGAGAGGTGTACTGGTGGCTATGAATACATACTGGTACTCGTGGATCACTTCACACGATTTGCACAGGCATACCCCACAACATCAAAATCCGGAAAAACAGTAGCTGACAAAATCTTTAATGATTATGCACTGAGATTTGGATTTCCAGCACGTCTACACCATGACCAGGGAGGCGAGTTTGAAAACCAACTCTTCTCTCAGCTGTCCAAATATTGCAACATTGCAGGATCAAAGACCTCCCCATACCACCCTCAGGGGAATGGTCAAGTCGAACGCTTTAATCGGACATTGATTCAGATGCTCAAAACTCTCACAGATAAGGACAAGGCAAACTGGAAAGACTCACTGAATAAGCTTGTCTTCGCCTACAACTGCACACGGACAGAGGTGACAGGATTTTCACCATTTTATCTGTTATATGGTCGCTCCCCAAGACTGCCCATAGACACAATGTTCAGCCTACCAACAGAAGCAGGAAGCCATGATCATCATGCCTATGTTGAACAGTGGAAGGAAGGAATGCAGCAGGCGTATACCATTGCACAAGAAAACGCACAGAAATCTGCCCAAAGAAACAAAAGAATCTACGATGCAAAAGTAAGGAGCTCATTGTTGTCCCCAGGTGATCGGGTGCTAATAAGAAATTTGACACCTCGTGGTGGTCCTGGTAAGCTCAGAAATTACTGGGAGGACACCATACATACTGTGGTCCGACAGGTGGGAAAAGATGTCCCTGTGTATGAATTGAGACCTGAAAACGGGAAAGGAAGATCCAGGACACTCCACAGAAATCACGTCTTGCCTTGTGATCACTTACCCCTGGAAATTAGGACAAACACAACTGTTAAGCCTAAACGAAAAGCCGCAGCAAAAGAGGAAGTCAGGGAGGAATCGGAGGATGATGATGAAGATGATTATTATCTCATGGACTCATCATTGCAGTCATCAACCCAGCCAATAACATCAGCACACGACTCACCCGTCACCACACCTGATACAGCTGAATTGGGACCAATAAAGCATACACTGGAAGTTCACCAGCCCGAACTTGGTAACGAGGAGCAGTCAGGAAACAAGGACATCCAGATTCAGAAGTTACCTGATCCTGGAACAGACACATCAACGGCCCCAACTGATCAAACTGTTGAATGTGAAACGGAAATAAGATCACAGCGACCACAGAGACTGCGACGGCCCCCAAAGACATTGAGATATGATAAAATTGGGTCTCCGTCGTGTTACAGTCTTGCTACAATGCCCTATTATGCAACGCCTCCAACCTGGATGCACCCTGTACAGCTATGCAACAACCAGCGCTTTTATTTGTATGGACTTTAAATGGCAAAAGGATTGTGGACATTTCCCAAACAACAGGCACCTGAGACGTGAAAAGAACCTGTATTAAGAATGCCTTAGGCACCAGAATTTAGGACATTATAAATGTGAGTGTATGGTTTATACAAAACACTGCGAACAGCTCCCTTATGTCCAAACTTAAATGTTCTGTAGTAGTTTCGGAGAAATTTCTCTAAGTATTTCGAGTGACATAATGTGACTGAGAAGGTTGTATGGTCCACAAGCTTAGCCCCCTAACTGTTGTACTATTGTTGAACTGTTGAACTGTTGTGGGGTCAATGCTTTTGCTTTGTCCTTGTACAAGTGCTTCATGATGTTGAGGACAACATCTAACTTTGCAGGGGAGTATGTGATGGATTGAAATGTGGTCATCATAAGTCAGAGGGTTATTTACTGTTTCTGAGTATATCTGCACATTTTATGCATTACAGACTTAAAATGTTATTCTTTATATGTACAATGTTTTTTGTACCAACAGTTTGGTTTAGATATATTCATGTTTATTTGGTTGAGGAAATGTAGTACCCATATATGACCAGATGGGGGAGCATAGCGCGAGTATGCCGTAGTGAAGAGCAGCGGGACCTCCTCTTCAGTAAATACATGCTGGAGCAGAGGAAAAACGTGTCTGCGGCTCATTTACTCAATTATACCCCCTTTTCAGGTATGAGTTTACACATAAACACACCTGTACCATTAGTAATGGGTTTGCTGGCTACTGGACAACTCGTCAATGTGTTTCATGGCATACTATATGTACATAGTCTGCTGTAAAGAATGTTTGGTCACAGTTAGCTAATAGCTCATAGCAGTCAATGCAGCTCTATGTGAGTGTATAGCATTATACTGTGTACACTATTGTTTTCATGTTTGTGTACCACGATGATTCATAAGGAAACCATACAGCTGTTTTAAGTTTGAAATTGTTCTGTATGTATGCAAGTTATGATAATTCAGTAAATACATGCTGGAGCAGAGGAAAAACGTGTCTGCGGCTCATTTACTCAATTATACCCCCTTTTCAGGGCTTTTACGTCCAAGTTTTTGACTTAGGCTCTCCAAAATTACATCTGCTCCGTGAAGGCATCAGAGCTTTAGACATTGGTGAATAATATATATATATATAAAACTAAATATATATATATATATATATATATATATATATATATATATATATATATATATACAGGGTCCGAAATTAACACTCGCCAGTCGCCAAATGCGAGTAAATTTCCCGTTTGGCGAGTGAATTTCAGAGGGCTAGCTGCCACAATAAAATAAAAATAACATAAAAATAATAAAACCCATCTGGGCTGCGGATGATCCGTTCACAGCTCTGTCCATCCAGAGCTGAGTCTAGACCCGCCTTCCGCGGAGCTGGTTCAGCTTCTTTCACATTCAGAACCAGTCATGGCTGCACGCTGGATCAGAAAACAGTTCTGCTAACCAGATGCATTCTAAAATGCCAATTAGTCTGTTTATACGTTTCGTTCTTATTTATTCTGCATTTTTATTAACTACGTGCGCTGTGTTTCTGTGCTTCACCGTTCTTACTGCTCCCCCTTTGGAGCCAGGTGCTCTTATCAGCGGCCAGCCTTCAAAACGTGAATCACCTACCACTCGTACCAAAATGTCCCAATTAAAGTCAATAGGAGAGTCAGTAACTGTTTTTCATGCTGTTTTGTTTTTAACGACACAGAACCAGTGCTGCTTCGGTGGGCGTGGTTCCTTGCACTTGAATTCAGGTGCGCAAAATTACATTACATGTAATTTAGGTGTTTTAGGGTCATTTTAAGGAACTTGTAACATCGGGGGCTTTAGCTCAGACCCATTATTCCTTCTCTCCTCCCTAAAGGAGCCCTTTACAGTCTTTATTTATGCATTTTCCCCACTGTTTATCCCACCAGGGTAAAATCCAGCAACTGGATCATGTGTAAAGACGCAGCGTGAACCCTGCGTGCTTTAAGTGTTGCAGCTGAGGGAAAATGTTGGGATGTATAGGCTTGATGAAACTCCGCCTCATTCACACATAAGACCAACATGGATAGAATAATGATAATCTGTAGTGTTTTCTATTGTCTGGATGTGAATCTGATAATTCATATTGTGTCTTTTATAATCAACTACAATATTTTCTTATCAAAGTCAGGAAACAAAGATTTCTCTTCCAGGGTTCAGTCAGCCACTCCCCCAACCACGCCCTCGAAATTTAACATAATGCTAATGTCTAACAAAGCTCTGATGCCTTCACAGAGCAGCTGCAATACATATCTATCTATCTATATACAGATAGATAGATAGATTTTTTTTTGCTATGGCTTGGCTCTTGGACCATAACAAATCAAAGGGAAGTCCCGCATGGGATAACTTAAAATGGGATTTGTTTAACAAAAATCATAAGTGGTTGGAGAGGAGAGGGAAAGAGAGAAGTAGGTGGCAGAGAGAGAGAAAGAATGAGCTGAGCTGCTCCCAGCTGGGGTTGATCATCTGGTGCTTGGGCTGGAGCGGAGCTTGGGCTTGCGCCGTCAGGTGAGGAAGCTTGCTGACGTTTGGCCAGCTGCCTCCACTTCCAATCAGCACCAATTAGAAGCTCTACACAGGGACTCAGAGGAAACTATATAGCCTATACATACATACATATATATATATATATATATATATATATATATATATATATATATATGTGATAGGAGTCACATGATCATTTCAGTGTTTACCCGCTTCCTCCCCAATCCCATATTCTGATTATCAAGGCTGGAAACAGGCACATGCAGATACTACGGAGAAAAAACTGATTTTGAGGTAAGAAAGTAAATTTTTTGACCATGACTATATTTTGTTTAGTACTTATACTGTTGCAGATAAAACCATATTACTTACATTAGATGAAAGTGTAATTTCTCAGGCAAAATGTGATGCATTTTCCCGTGCTAATTTCAAACCGCTATGCTACTACAGCTAGCTAAACATGGCTGACAGGGTCGGGGTGGGTTGTAACACATCTTTACAAAGTGTTACAACCATCCCCTTACATACAACTAAGAACATTTTGATTTTAATAATTTTACAGAATGCCTAGGCACTGGATACGAAAGACTGATAGAGGTGTGCCTGCAGATGTTTTAAAAAAGGCATCTGATGAGGTCACGAAGAGGAGCAAGTCAGTCAGATCAGTTGCGAAGGTGCATGGGATCTGCCATGTAAGACTGAGCAGATACTGCAAATCACTGCAGAAGCTGAGAGAACAGGGGTCCAGTGATCTTCCCAGTGTAGGTTATTGGAGCAGCAACAAAGTCTTCTCTGAGGTGCAGGAGGAAGTGTTGGCTGACTATTTGACTCAGGCAGCAGACCTGTATTATAGACTGACTCCACGTGAGGTAAGCATATGACAGGTTAGTCACTGGTCAGGCATTCAATCCTTTGGCTATGCGGCCATTTCCAAAAGCAGGGCCAAGGAAAACAACTGGCAGGATCAGGAAGAAAAGGAAATCTGAAATACTCACTGACACACCACTGAAACAAGCACTGATGGAAGAAGAACAGAGAAGAGGAAGCAAAAATGTAAGGAAGGAGTTTCTTTGCAAAGAATAAAGGCAAGCAAAAGAGGAAGGAGAGAAAGCCTGTCAAGAAAATATTAAAAGCCAATGCTGAGGATTCTTCCCACAGGAAGTGTGGGTAAAATGTGCCCTATGCAGTCTCTGGGCCCACCAAGCCTGCACTCCTGGGCTACCATCATTCATTTGTCACCACTGTGACTCTGATTAAGGATACACACACATAGACACAAACACAAGCACACACACACATTGACATTGGTTTTTGTCAGACCTACATGTTTGTTCAGTGTTCATTAAGCATACATTATACATGTTAAGGAAGTTTGTTCTAGTAGAATAATTTACACACATGCACACACACAAACAGAGTATATTTGAGTTATGGTCAGTCACAAAGAGACTTGCATTGTTCTTTTAATTCAGTAAACCTCTTTTTGAAGCATATCACATGGTGTGGCCTCTCTTTTTGCTTCTTTTGTCTAATTGTTACAACTTACCCCAGCAGGAGTTACAACCTACCCCGGTAGCGGGATAGGTTGTAACAAAGGAACACCATGTATTTGACATGAACTCTTGAAGTCTGTGATATTCTTGCAGAGGTTTGAATTGGTGCCATTTGTAGTAAACAAATGTGGGTATTTTGTATAAAAGTTTGAAAACTCTAGCTCAAATATTCTGTGAGTTAAAGGTGCTGGAGCAAAAAGAGTTACAACCATACCCAGTCTCCCCTATATATATATATATATATATATATATATATATATATATATATATATATATATATATATATAATATATACTGTAACTGTGTTTTTGTATATAGTGATAACAAAAAATTATTAAAGTGTATGAGTTTTGCAGCATACATAAATTCTGTCAGAATATTCAATTTCTTTTAACCACACTAAGAATATTTAAATGCACTGAACCATTTGTTATAATAGCTATAGCTTTAAAGTTTTCAGAAAACAACAACGTGAAAATTAGTTCAGTAATCAGCGAGTATAGTTGACTAAAATTGATTCTGCACCTGGTTAACACATTACACTGAGCTGAGTTGTCGACCGCCCCAAGATGGCGCCCCTAAATCTCGTCAGCGCCTATAGGCGAAAGCGGTCGATGCGGGGTCTACTCTTTATATATGTCTATGTTTGTCACTACCCGATCCGTACCGTTAGCACGATCCGTTCCATCAGCTCATTTGCGGACGCGCGAACAGAATAGTAGGCAATATTTCGTTTTTCTTACTTTTTTATTTTTTTTATCTTTTTTCGGGGCAGAAAAAAGGTACAATTTATTTGCGTAAATATTGCACATTCTACAAATCAATACAGAAATACATAAAAATAATTTTTTTTGAAGTTTTTTTTAGTAGCAAAAATGTTTCCTAGTTGTGGTTAGGGAAATAAAAATATATACACCATTTCTTAAAGTACATAAAAAACCCCAGCTATAAACACATATAGGAGTATAGAAACATATTTTATTTCGAATATTCTTCAGGGTTTTTTATAATTTATTTGATATGCATATGTATTTGTGTATTTTGTACTTAATAAATGTATTTTAATAAAGTATACCTTGGCTTTGTTATGTGTTCTTTGTTCTATTCCCTGTTCGGTTTTTGTAAAAAAATAAACAATGAGGCTACTTTAATGACGGGGTCTTCTCTTGTTTATGATTTGTACACCAGAGGGCGCTAAAATCTTAATCGATAGTTTTAACTTTCTAATAAAACTATTTGTTAGTACAAGATTATTTGTATAACAAAATTCACCTTATAATTAAGGATGAAAATATTTTTTCCCAGTCCTGTTTGAACAAATAATAAAACTAATTAAAACCGCAAGCGGTGATGATCGGCCCTCGCAGCAAAGCGCCGCTCTGGCCTATTGGCCACCGCTGGGATTTGCGCACCGCCGGCCGCCCGCCACCGCAGATGCTGTCACGCATTTTGCCCGCCCGTCCACTGGGCAATTCACACGAACGTGTTCGGCAGCGCTCCCCCACGACTCACAAAAAATCTGGTCCAGATCGCTCGATGCAGCGAGGAGATACAGCCGTTGAATAATGATAATGCATTTGGCCACCGGACCGGACTAAATCGTTCGGCGGGCCGTACCTTTGACACCCCTGGTTTAAACATTAGTATACCAATTTAATCAAAGGTATCTTACTAGCTGTTAATCCAGCTTAATGTGAAAAGTTAACAAAACCATTTTAGTTTTTTAAAGTTACTTGCTATTTCATGTGTTTAAGGGTTTTGTTTCTTGCATTAAGACAGCTTTTATGAAAGTTTAACATCTAAATTGGTGATACACACCCAAAAGTAATGTAAAAGTAACACTTTAGCAATTGGACTATTGCTAAAGGAATACTTTAGCAAAATCGCGGGGGTAGCAGCTTTATAAAGGAGGCCCAGACGTCCCTCTCCCCAGCCACTTGGGCCACCTCCTCCAGGGGAATCCCAAGGTGTTCCCAGGCCAGCAGAGAAAACATAGTCTCTCCAGCGTGTCCCAGGTCTTCCCCTGGGCCTCCTCCCGGTGGGACGTGCCCAGAACACCTCACCAGGGAGGCGTCCAGGAGGCATCCTAACCAGATGCACAAGCCACCTCAACTGGCTCCTCTCGACGTGAAGAAGCAGTGGCTCTACTCTGAGTCCTCCCCGGATGACTGAGCTCCTCACCCTATCTCTAAGGGAGAGCTCACACACACTATGGAGAAAACTCATTTCGGCCGCTTGTATCCAGGATCTCGTTCTTTCGGTCACGACCCAAAGCTCGTGACCATAGATGAGCGTAGGAACGTAGATCGACCGGTAAATCGAGAGCTTCGCCTTTTGGCTCAGCTCTCTCTTCACCACAACGGATCGGTACAGCGCCCGCTTCACAGCAGACGCCGCACCAATCCGCCTGTCGATCTCCCGCTCCATCTTCCCCTCATTCGTGAACAAGACCCCAAGATACTTGAACTTCTCCACTAGAAGCTGGCTCTTTGGACTTTCCTTTTTTAAAAAGCTTATAGTTAGAGGGGCTCATGTTACCCTGAGCTACCTCTATAGTTATGCTGCTATACGTTTAGGCTACTGCAGGACATCAGGGTCTATTGTTCTTCAATTTTGAATGACTGTTGTCATTTCAGCTTTTAACTTTTTGATTTTTCTTTTTTCTTCATTGTAGGTACACCTGGTCTGGTGTTCTGTTAGCTGTGGCATCATCCAGGGAAGACAGATCACCCGCTACTACCATCTAATTTAGAACTTCTGTGCTTTTTTGTCTGTCTTGTTGTGTCTCTGCTCTGTCTTCTGTAACCCCAGTCGGTCGAGGCAGATGACCGTTCATACTGAGCCCGGTTCTGCTGGAGGTTTTACCTTCCCGTTAATGGGGAGTTTTTTCCCCCGCTGTTGCTTCATGCTTGCTCAGTAGGTAGGATTGCTGCAAAGCCATGGACACAGCAGACGACTCTCCCTGTGGTTCTACGCTTTTTCAAGAGAGAATGCTACTTGTCAAGACTTTGATGCAATGAACTGGTTCCCTTATATAGGAATTTTTTTGACCAATGTGTATAATCTGACCCAATCTGTATAATCTGATTGATTTTGACTTTGTAAAGTGCCTTGAGATGACATATTTCATGAATTGGCGCTATATAAATAACATTGAATTGAATCATCTCTTTAGACCAAGTAAACTATCACATTTTATGAGACAGTTATCTCATTTTAAAGATATAATCATCTAACGTTATTACTCTTAGCAAGTTAAAGCTCCATAAAAATTTTAGACCAGCTTTTAGTTCCACTCTTTTATTATGCACATCTAGGCTACCTATAAATATAAAGTATGGCATGCCAAAAAACATTTTCAACAAAAGGCAATTTTAGTAATTGCCTTGCAATTTTATATCTAAGCATTAAAAATGATAATATTTCACAAATTTTCACAGCAAGATTGAAATAACGACTATCCAACATTTTAAGATTTTGTAAAAACGTTTTTCCTTTTTTACCTACCTTTTGAAATGAATACTTGTTTCTACTTCTCCAAAATTATACTTCAAGAAAACTATTGTGCTGTCCTGGGGCCATATGCAGCTAGACAGCTAGGACAAAAGTTCCCCACACAAAGCAAAGCTTCCTTTTCTTGCGTTGTCTGAATAACCTTTGTTACCAAATCTGGTTTTAAACATTGTTTTTGTAAAAAGACAAATATTTTTCCAAGGCAGAAGCGTGTAGAACAAATTCAACTTCAACATTAGCAGTTTCCCTAGCTTCATAGCTGAAAAGCAGCTTTTAACCGGAGCAAAATACGTCAAAGATCTTTTTTTAAGGTGAGAGCACTCACTATCTCACGTAATTCACATAGAGATCTAACAAAGTTGTGATGTCTCACTCTGATTAAATATGAACCCAAAACGTTTCTAACTGTTTTTACCATGGATTTCCTCTGACTAAGAATTAATTAATATCTTATTTATGTAATATATTCACGACATGAATTCCTTGCTGTCTTAACAAAAGGCAGAACAACTATAACGTTACTTTCTATAATTATTACAGGTTCTGCTGAGATGTCAAATTCTGGAGAGTGCTTAGACACCCTGACACACAAATATGGATTAACTTCATTTCAAGTGCACTCGTGAACTTGTTTTAGTTGATTTAGTTTTCTTGATGTACTGTAGAGCGTGATGAGGTCTGTTGTGGTATTGTGTGCACTGGATTGTGGGGACAGTTGATGTTGTCTGTCAAAGTTACAAGATATATATAACGGTTGCAGTTACAGCTCAAACGTCATAACAACACTTCTAAATCTGAGTCTGACGCACAATTTCAAATACAAACACGAAGCAGTTTGATTTTTGTCCGATGACGAGCGAGCGAGCGAGCGAGAGAGAGAGAACTGGTAAAGCAGCACATAGTAACAATAAGTCTAGCGCTCCATAAAGATGTTATTAATCAGGGAAATCTTTCTGATTGTTTCACAGCGGTTACCTGCAGCGGGTAAACACGCCCACGACAACACACTTAGGCTCCCCGCAGCCCATTTCTGTCGTAATATGCGCCAAAACTGCCTCTTTAAAATGAACTGCACTGTCTGAATTGCAATGAGAAGTATTACACATCTATGCGCTCCCCCCAGGAGCAGCGTTTTTTTATTTTTTCCCCAGGACCCGCGGTAACGACAGCGGTGTTCTTACGATGGAGTATTAGGGCCACACATGAAGAGAAAAAATAATTTTGCCATGACGAGATTAAACTGGTGGAGATCAGTTGATGCAGCGATGCATTAGGCCACCGGAGGCAGTGGCGACCCACCATCTTAAAATCTATGTATTGACATCTTAAAAATGGTCTTATAGCTTAAAAGATCATCCTGTTTTGGTTGATTTTGTAGCCGAATAGAAGAGATGTTCTCAAAGCATTAAATAAGCCTTTTGACTTTTAAAAATGTTGTCCTTTTAAGGTAATTTTAAGTTACTTTTTATTAAATTTGTCAATATCCTATGGAAGTCTGGACATATGGCAGCGGCCTTTCAGGTGACTTCGCCACGCCACCACGCCGCACTGCTACATGGAATCCAGTTGGGCCTCGAATCCACAACAC
Source organism: Fundulus diaphanus (assembly GCA_037039145.1). Taxonomy (NCBI): domain Eukaryota; kingdom Metazoa; phylum Chordata; class Actinopteri; order Cyprinodontiformes; family Fundulidae; genus Fundulus; species Fundulus diaphanus. Next base: position 56,103,369 of record CM073133.1, on the reverse strand, counting down.
AGCAACATGTCTTCTGTCTGTGGACACAGTTTCATGTTGATTAGTTCAGAGGGGTAACATAGCGACTGTTAACAATAAAACATGACACTTCCTGTTGTCAGGGGGCGTGGCCTAAGCAATGTCATCATTTGACCATTGGATATTGTAGGAGACCTAGTGATGATCAACTACTGAAAGTTTGGTGGCTCTGTGAGTTTTTGTATATGCAATATAACAGTTTTGTGTTTCATGGCGAGTAGGTGAACTTTGACCCCCGCTCACGTCCCTTCAGCATGCTCAAAAACTCACTGTTTTGATAACCTTTAATTGGCCATGCCTTATGATCAGACTGCCCGAGTTTCAAGCCGCTCGCTCAAAATCTCTAGGAGGAGATCCATCAAATACCAATGCTGTAAACGTCAAAAATGGGGTCAAAAACAGACCTTCAATCTAAAATGGCCGACTTCCTGTGATATTTACACTATGACATTAATTGTAAATTCTGAGCGTCTTGGTGAGCTCTACCACTGTACCAAATCTCATGTCTCTACGATGAAGTAAGTGAATAGCAAAGGGTCCTTTGAAAATTGCTAGGTGGCGCCGTTGAGGCATTAGGTCACGCCCACCAAAGTTTGTTATGGATTCCTGTTGGGGGGTGGATAAGGATGCATCCAAGTGAGTTTTAAGCAGCTCGGCCCAAAAATGTGGAATTCAGAGCCAAACGTATGGCAGCGGCGTTTGAGGTGACTTCACCACGCCGCCACGCTCTCCTGCTCCATCAAATCCACTTGGGGCTGGAATCCACAATACATCAACATGTCTTCCGTCTCTGGACACAGTTTCATGTTGATTAGCTCAGAGGGGTAACATAGCGACCGCTTACAACAAAACATGACACTTCCTGTTGTCAGGGGGCGTGGCCTAAGCAATGTCATCATTTGACCATTGGATATTATAGGAGACCTGATGGTGATCAATCACAGAAAGTTTGATGCCTCTGTGTGTTTCTGTGTAGGAGATATAACAGTTTTATTTTTTGTGGCGAGTAGGTGAACTTTGACCCCTGCTAATGCCCCTTCAACAAGCTCAAAAACTCACCGTTTTGATAACTTTTAATTGGCCATGCCTTATGATCAGACTGCCCGAGTTTCAAGCCGCTCGCTAAAAATCTCTAGGAGGAGATCCATCAAATACCAATGCTATAAACGTCAAAAATGGGGTCAAAATCAGACATTCAATCTAAAATGGCCAACTTCCTGTGATATTTACACTATGACATTAATTGTAAATTCTGAGCGTCTTGGTGAGCTCTACCACTGTACCAAATCTAATGTCTCTACGATGAAGTAAGTGAATAGCAAAGGGTCCTTTGAAAATTGCTAAGTGGCGCCGTTGAGGCATTAGGTCACGCCCACCAAAATTTGTTATGGATTCCTGTTGGGGGGTGGATAAGGATGCATCCAAGTGAGTTTTAAGCAGCTCGGCCCAAAAATGTGGAATTCAGAGCCAAACGTATGGCAGCGGTGTTTGAGGTGACTTCACCACGCCGCCACGCTCTCCTGCTCCATCGAATCGACTTGGGGCTGGAATCCACAACACAACAACATGTCTTCTGTCTCTGGACACAGTTTCATGTTGATTAGCTCAGAGGGGTAACATAGCGACTGTTTACAGCAAAACATGACACTTCCTGTTGTCAGGGGGCGTGGCCTAAGTGATGTCATAATTTGACCATTGGATATTAAAGAAGACCCGAGGATGATCAATCACAGAAAGTTTGATGCCTCTGTGTGTTTCTGTGTAGGAGATATAACAGTTTTATTTTTTGTGGCGAGTAGGTGAACTTTGACCCCTGCTAATGCCCCTTCAACAAGCTCAAAAACTCACCGTTTTGATAACTTTTAATTGGCCATGCCTTATGATCAGACTGACCGAGTTTCAAGTCGCTCGCTCAAAATCTCTAGGAGGAGATCCATCAAATACCAATGCTATAAACGTCAAAAATTGGGTCAAAATCAGACTTTCAGTCTAAAATGGCCAACTTCCTGTGATACTTGCACTATGACATTAATTGTAAATTCTGAGCGTCTTGTTGAGCTCTACAACTGTACCAAATTTCATGTCTCTACGACGAAGTAAGTGAATAGCAAAGGGTCCTTTGAAAATTTCTAGGTGGCGCCGTTGAGGCATTTTTCTTTAGATTTTTGTGACGACCTTAAAATACAAAATTTTTAAACAGTCACCATGCATCTGCAAAGTTTGGTGAGTTTTTGAAAATGAGAAAGCCCCCAAAAAGGCCCCTCTTTAGGGGGGCAGAATAATAAGAATTAAAACCGCAAGCGGTGATGATCGGCCCTCGCAGCAAAGCGCCGCTCTGGCCTATTGGCCACCGCTGGGATTTGCGCACCGCCGGCCGCCCGCCACCGCAGATGCTGTCACGCATTTTGCCCGCCCGTCCACTCGGCGATTCACACGAACGTGTTCGGCAGCGCTCCCCCACGACTCACAAAAAATCTGGTCCAGATCGCTCGATGCAGCGAGGAGATACAGCCGTTGAATAATGATAATGCATTTGGCCACCGGACCGGACTAAATCGTTCGGCGGGCCGTACCTTTGACACCCCTGGTTTAAACATTAGAATACCAATTTAATCAAAGGTATCTTACTAGCTGTTAATCCAGCTTAATGTGAAAAGTTAACAAAACCATTTTAGTTTTTTAAAGTTACTTGCTATTTCATGTGTTTAAGGGTTTTGTTTCTTGCATTAAGACAGCTTTTATGAAAGTTTAACATCTAAATTGGTGATACACACCCAAAAGTAATGTAAAAGTAACACTTTAGCAATTGGACTATTGCTAAAGGAACACTTTAGCAAAATCGCGGGGGTAGCAGCTTTATAAAGGAGGCCCAGACGTCCCTCTCGCCAGCCACTTGGGCCACCTCCTCCAGGGGAATCCCAAGGTGTTCCCAGGCCAGCAGAGAAAACATAGTCTCTCCAGCGTGTCCCAGGTCTTCCCCTGGGCCTCCTCCCGGTGGGATGTGCCCAGAACACCTCACCAGGGAGGCGTCCAGGAGGCATCCTAACCAGATGCACAAGCCACCTCAACTGGCTCCTCTCGACGTGAAGAAGCAGTGGCTCTACTCTGAGTCCTCCCCGGATGACTGAGCTCCTCACCTTATCTCTAAGGGAGAGCCCAGACACACTACGGAGAAAACTCATTTCAGCCGCTTGTATCCAGGATCTCGTTCTTTCAGTCACGACCCAAAGCTCGTGACCATAGATGAGCGTAGGAACGTAGATCGACCGGTAAATCGAGAGCTTCGCCTTTTGGCTCAGCTCTCTCTTCACCACAACGGATCGGTACAGCGCCCGCTTCACAGCAGACGCCGCACCAATCCGCCTGTCGATCTCCCGCTCCATCTTCCCCTCATTCGTGAACAAGACCCCAAGATACTTGAACTTCTCCACTAGAAGCTGGCTCTTTGGACTTTCCTTTTTTAAAAAGCTTATAGTTAGAGTGGCTCATGTTACCCTGAGCTACCTCTATAGTTATGCTGCTATACGTTTAGGCTACTGCAAGACATCAGGGTCTATTGTTCTTCAATTTTGAATGGCTGTTGTCATTTCAGCTTTTAACTTTTTGATTTTTCTTTTTTCTTCATTGTAGGTACACCTGGTCTGGTGTTCTGTTAGCTGTGGCATCATCCAGGGAAGACAGATCACCCGCTACTACCATCTAATGTAGAACTTCTGTGCTTTTTTGTCTGTCTTGTTGTGTCTCTGCTCTGTCTTCTGTAACCCCCAGTCTGTCGAGGCAGATGACCGTTCATACTGAGCCTGGTTCTGCTGGAGGTTTTTCCTTCCCGTTAATGGGGAGTTTTTTTCCCCGCTGTTGCTTCATGCTTGCTCAGTAGGTAGGATTGCTGCAAAGCCATGGACACAGCAGACGACTCTCCCTGTGGTTCTACGCTTCTTCAAGAGAGAATGCTACTTGTCAAGACTTTGATGCAATGAACTGGTTCCCTTATATAGGAATTTTTTTGACCAATGTGTATAATCTGACCCAATCTGTATAATCTGATTGATTTTGACTATGTAAAGTGCCTTGAGATGAGATGAATTGGCGCTATATAAATAACATTGAATTGAATCATCTCTTTAGACCAAGTAAACTATCACATTTTATGAGACAGTTATCTCATTTTAAAGATATAATAATCTAACGTTATTACTCTTAGCAAGTTAAAGCTCCATAAAAATTTTAGACCAGCTTTTAGTTCCACTCTTTTATTATGCACATCTAGGCTACCTATAAATATAAAGTATGGCATGCCAAAAAACATTTTCAACAAAAGGAAATTTTTGTAATTGCCTTGCAATTTTATATCTAAGCATTAAAAATTATAATATTTCACCAATTTTCACAGCAAGATTGAAATAACGACTATCCAACATTTTAAGATTTTGTAGAAACTTTTTTCCTTTTTTACCTACCTTTTGAAATGAATACTTGTTTCTACTTCTCCAAAATTATACTTCAAGAAAACTATTGTGCTGTCCTGGGGCCATATGCAGCTAGACAGCTAGGACAAAAGTTCCCCACACAAAGCTTCCTTTTCTTGCGTTGTCTGAATAACCTTTGTTACCAAATCTGGTTTTAAACATTGTTTTTGTAAAAAGACAAATATTTTTCCAAGGCAGAAGCGTGTAGAACAAATTCAACTTCAACATTAGCAGTTTCCCTAGCTTCATAGCTGAAAAGCAGCTTTTAACCGGAGCAAAATACGTCAAAGATCTTTTTTTAAGGTGAGAGCACTCACTATCTCACGTAATTCACATAGAGATCTAACAAAGTTGTGATGTCTCACTCTGATTAAATATGAACCCAAAACGTTTCTAACTGTTTTTACCATGGATTTCCTCTGACTAAGAATTAATTAATATCTTATTTATGTAATATATTCACGACATGAATTCCTTGCTGTCTTAACAAAAGGCAGAACAACTATAACGTTACTTTCTATAATTATTACAGGTTCTGCTGAGATGTCAAATTCTGGAGAGTGCTTAGACACCCTGACACACAAATATGGATTAACTTCATTTCAAGTGCACTCGTGAACTTGTTTTAGTTGATTTAGTTTTCTTGATGTACTGTAGAGCGTGATGAGGTCTGTTGTGGTATTGTGTGCACTGGATTGTGGGGACAGTTGATGTTGTCTGTCAAAGTTACAAGATATATATAACGGTTGCAGTTACAGCTCAAACGTCATAACAACACTTCTAAATCTGAGTCTGACGCACAATTTCAAATACAAACACGAAGCAGTTTGATTTTTGTCCGATGACGAGCGAGCGAGCGAGCGAGAGAGAGAGAACTGGTAAAGCAGCACATAGTAACAATAAGTCTAGCGCTCCATAAAGATGTTATTAATCAGGGAAATCTTTCTGATTGTTTCACAGCGGTTACCTGCAGCGGGTAAACACGCCCACGACAACACACTTAGGCTCCCCGCAGCCCATTTCTATCGTAATATGCGCCAAAACTGCCTCTTTAAAATGAACTGCACTGTCTGAATTGCAATGAGAAGTATTACACATCTATGCGCTCCCCCCAGGAGCAGCGTTTTTTTTTTTCCCCAGGACCCGCGGTAACGACAGCATTAAATAAGCCTTTTGACTTTTAAAAATGTTGTCCTTTTAAGGTAATTTTAAGTTACTTTTTATTAAATTTGTCAATATCCTATGGAAGTCTGGACATATGGCAGCGGCCTTTCAGGTGACTTCGCCACGCCACCACGCCGCACTGCTACATGGAATCCAGTTGGGCCTCGAATCCACAACACAGCAACATGTCTTCTGTCTGTGGACACAGTTTCATGTTGATTAGCTCAGAGGGGTAACATAGCGACTGTTAACAATAAAACATGACACTTCCTGTTGTCAGGGGGCGTGGCCTAAGCAATGTCATCATTTGACCATTGGATATTGTAGGAGACCTAGTGGTGATCAACTACTGAAAGTTTGGTGGCTCTGTGAGTTTTTGTATGTGAAATATAACAGTTTTGTGTTTCATGGCGAGTAGGTGAACTTTGACCCCCGCTCACGCCCCTTCAGCATGCTCAAAAACTCACTGTTTTGATAACCTTTAATTGGCCATGCCTTATGATCAGACTGCCCGAGTTTCAAGCCGCTCGCTCAAAATCTCTAGGAGGAGTTCCATCAAATACCAATGCTGTAAACGTCAAAAATGGGGTCAAAATCAGACATTCAATCTAAAATGGCCGACTTCCTGTGATATTTACACTATTACATTAATTGTAAATTCTGAGCGTCTTGGTGAGCTCTACCACTGTACCAAATCTCATGTCTCTACGATGAAGTAAGTGAATAGCAAAGGGTCCTTTGAAAATTGCTAGGTGGCGCCGTTGAGGCATTAGGTCACGCCCACCAAAGTTTGTTATGGATTCCTGTTGGGGGGTGGATAAGGATGCATCCAAGTGAGTTTTAAGCAGCTCGGCCCAAAAATGTGGAATTCAGAGCCAAACGTATGGCAGCGGCGTTTGAGGTGACTTCACCACGCCGCCACGCTCTCCTGCTCCATCGAATCCACTTGGGGCTGGAATCCACAATACATCAACATGTCTTCCGTCTCTGGACACAGTTTCATGTTGATTAGCTCAGAGGGGTAACATAGCGACCGTTTACAGCAAAACATGACACTTCCTGTTGTCAGGGGGCGTGGCCTAAGTGATGTCATCATTTGACCATTGGATATTAAAGAAGACCCGAGGATGATCAATCACAGAAAGTTTGGTGCCTCTGTGTGTTTCTGTGTAGGAGATATAACAGTTTTATTTTTTGTGCCGAATAGGTGAACTTTGACCCCTGCTAACGCCCCTTCAACATGCTCAAAAACTCACCGTTTTGATAACTTTTAATTGGCCATGCCTTATGATCAGACTGACCGAGTTTCAAGCCGCTCGCTCAAAATCTCTAGGAGGAGATCCATCAAATACCAATGCTATAAACGTCAAAAATGGGGTCAAAATCAGACCTTCAATCTAAAATGGCCGACTTCCTGTGATATTTACACTATGACATTAATTGTAAATTCTGAGCGTCTTGTTGAGCTCTACAACTGTACCAAATTTCATGTCTCTACGACGAAGTAAGTGAATAGCAAAGGGTCCTTTGAAAATTGCTAGGTGGCGCCGTTGAGGCATTAGGTCACGCCCACCAAAGTTTGTTATGGATTCCTGTTGGGGGGTGGATAAGGATGCATCCAAGTGAGTTTTAAGCAGCTCGGCCCAAAAATGTGGAATTCAGAGCCAAACGTATGGCAGCGGCGTTTGAGGTGACTTCACCACGCCGCCACGCTCTCCTGCTCCATCGAATCCACTTGGGGCTGGAATCCACAATACATCAACATGTCTTCCGTCTCTGGACACAGTTTCATGTTGATTAGCTCAGAGGGGTAACATAGCGACCGTTTACAGCAAAACATGACACTTCCTGTTGTCAGGGGGCGTGGCCTAAGTGATGTCATCATTTGACCATTGGATATTAAAGAAGACCCGAGGATGATCAATCACAGAAAGTTTGGTGCCTCTGTGTGTTTCTGTGTAGGAGATATAACACTTTTATTTTTTGTGGCGAATAGGTGAACTTTGACCCCTGCTAACGCCCCTTCAACATGCTCAAAAACTCACCGTTTTGATAACTTTTAATTGGCCATGCCTTATGATCAGACTGACCGAGTTTCAAGCCGCTCGCTCAAAATCTCTAGGAGGTGTTCCATCAAATACCAATGCTATAAACGTCAAAAATTGGGTCAAAATCAGACTTTCAGTCTAAAATGGCCAACTTCCTGTGATACTTGCACTATGACGTTAATTGTAAATTCTGAGCGTCTTGTTGAGCTCTACAACTGTACCAAATTTCATGTCTCTACGACGAAGTAAGTGAATAGCAAAGGGTCCTTTGAAAATTGCTAGGTGGCGCCGTTGAGGCATTTTTCTTTTGATTTTTGTGACGACCTTAAAATACAAAATTTTTAAACAGTCTTCATGCATCTGCCAAGTTTGGTGAGTTTATGAATATGATAAAGCCCTCAAAAAGGCCCCTCTTTGGGGTGGCAGATTAATAATAATAATTAAACACTACAGATACAATAGGCCTTCGCAGCGCTTCGCTGCTCGGGCCTAATTAACACTACAGATACAATAGGCCTTCGCAGCGCTTAGCTGCTCGGGCCTAATTAGAGTGCTTTCAGACAATACAGATAAATGTTACCCAATAATATATTTCCGGACATATCCGATGATGACGTCAAGCAATACAATGGAGAGAATGTAAAACGCATCAATTTCTTACAGAAAAGTCTTCAATATTTTCTATACGATATAGTTTAGCATTCTTTAATGACTTAAGTATAGAAATAAGTATTTTCAGTACCGTAATTACATTATTTTTTTTGGTGACCCAGAAGTTATTCTGTTCACGCGTGCGCAAATGAGCTGATGGAACGGATCGTGCTACCGGTACAGATCGGGTAGTGACAGGCTTACTAGAACGAAACGCGCTGCCTTGGCAATTCTATGACTTGCTCCTCCGTAGTTTGACTCCATGTCACACGTACTGCCGTCATGCTTCTCTCCGTTCCTATGTTTTCGTTTGAGAAGACGAAGAAGAATCTACTTGTTGGCGCGTGCGCAGTGCGCGAGGTCGGGGGAAATCGGCTCGCAGACGGTCGTAACTCCGCTTCAACAGTAGGACGTGCTCACCATCGCTTACCATCGCTCACGAGGGCCGACTGAATTTCAGACATGTTTGATTTTCAACCGACCGCCCGATTCCTGATGGGGAGGTGGTGGTGAGAGGCGAATCGTCCCTCGTTACCCCTTGTATGCTACACGACGCACGATCGAGCTGAAACTCGGCCCGATCCAAAAAATTCTCGCACGACTGAAGAATCGGCCCGAAAAGGGCAAAAACTTGTACAGTGCATGCCTGGCTTTAGTAGTTATGTTTCATCCTATTTTGTTTAACGACACATAACCAGCGGTGGTGTGGTGGGCATGCTGAGTTGCCTGCATGCCGGCCGCCTCTCTCCCCTCCGTTCCCCCAACGCCCGGTGCCTCCTGCGGGCCTCGCCAGAGCTGGGCTCGACCCCCTGCTCTGGGTCCCTGTCACCGACCGTCGCTCGCCTGCCTCTGCCACCACAGCGAGCGGTCCCAGAGGGGGCACGACGTACAGTGTGAGCACTCCGGTCGCGTCTGAGCGTCGCGCCGCACAGATCGTGAGCGGTGAACTTTTAAACCCCGCGGTTCCTTCGCACAGTTTGAGATGTATATAAGTACCACGACTGAAAAACTCGTACAGTGTATGCCCGGCTTAAAGGAGCCCGTTACAGTCTTTATTTATGCATTTTTTCCTCGCGCGCCACACCAATGGGGGAAAAATCTGCCCACCTTTTTTTTCCCTACAGTCACTTAGTAACCAGTGAGACGCAGAGCTTAAAAAGCTGTACCTATACTCATCAAATCTGAATATTCTTGTAAACAAAACATTTTTTACAAGAATAAAGCAGACAGCTGAAGGGAGTTTTGGTGGCAGCAGACAGAATTTCTGGAGATATGACAATCAGAACAAATTTTCGTAAGAAATCTGGAAACAACCACAGAGCCGTTCACTTGCTTAGAAGGTGCAATATTGAGCGTAAATGCTGTGAATGGAGATTAAACAGAGGTGACCCTCCTCATATTTGGCAGTCTTGGTATGTTGAAACAATCACGGGAGAACAGTTGTGTTTTTTGTGTTTTAACCTACAAACAGAACAATAAAGTGTCGACACTTCACTTTTTAACGAAAGTAAAACATCTCTACTTTCATGTCTCGATGTCTAGTCGGTTAGAAATGAGGCGGAGTTGACTGGATCTCCTCTTCCAGCGTCCAGTTGCCATGACAGCGAAACCGAGCAACTAACACCCCTCTCCATGCGCTCTGAAAATGAACATTATCTCACTCTTAACTTTCCATAAAAGCTGAGAAGTCTGTAAATTTGATTGCAGTTAGTTAGAACCACGGCAGACTTTGGATACATGTTGAATCTGTCTATATGATAGGATTGTACAAAATTATTTCCGGATGTGAATTGGATCTGTTTCTCATGTAAAGTTCCTTGAGATGACATTTGTTATGAATTGGCACTACATAAATAAATGATCATCTCCCTCTCTGCTCCTCTTTCTTTCTTTTTTTACTTTCTAGCTCCATTTTACATGGTCTATAAGGGTCCAAATGCAGGCTCTGCCCTGCATTTGATAATTCTTTACAGTGCAAAGGGAGTGGAGATTCTGATTTCTTTGCTCCATCTGTATGGGGGGGGGGGGTGTATGAAGCTTCATATGCAGATGAGAATTTCTTTAATGAATAAATCGGTGGAGCAGGGGTCTGAAAAGTCGCTGACAACAGCGCTGCTGTGACAGAGCATCGGCACCAGCCTCGGAAAATGAAAAGAGGGGTGAGTCTGTCTTTTCCCTCTACAACTGAAATCTGAGCTACATAAACAACGTTTTTTTTAATTAAAATTTTTTAAAAGAGGGATCCGAGCCTCTGCGATCACAGAGCGAGCCAAGCCAGCGGGAAAACTCTTGATGATCCCGATGGCCAGTCCACCTTTGTGTGTTTGTTGCATTCGACAGAGAAAGTAAATTACTGCCTAGAACATGGAATGGTATTTGGAGTGACACAGCTGCAGATTTTTTAATTGAAGCCAGTGTTCTCACACAACTTCCGGTTAGTTAGGCAACCATGGAAACAACTGGTGTTTCTGGAAACAGGAGGTCAGGCGCTGCCAGGAAAACAGGCTCTCTCTCGCTCTCTCACACACCCACACCCACACACAGAATACGTTTTGTAACCATAACGGGTGCATCTGAAAAATACAAAACCATGTTGTAACATAAAATTCCACACTAGAAAACGAGGAAACAATTTTCATGAACTACGGTAGTTACAACTTTAAAAGACTTGGGTAAAGTTAGAAAGATATTCACAGATTCGGCTTTTCCGGATCAATAACTCATCGGCGGATGATTTATTCTACAAAACAGACACCTCTCTGTAACCACAGCAAGGCAGGCAGTGAGCTACAACTGTTGTTTCCTCAAAACGAGTCTCCCCCCGCGCTGGGAGAATTACATTGGACCCAATGCAGAGCTCGCGGCTCCGCAGATACTTAGGGACCGTCTGCAAGTTGCAACCCCAGAAACATAATCATAGAGAAATATTCAACAGCCTCACCAAGGAAAGGTGGATTATTATCAAATTCATTTTATATGTATCTGATCTCATGTATATCATACCACATTTATTGGATTTGAAAATTATACATTTTTTGAGGAATTTCCCAAAGCCTGAATGGCAAATGGCACCTCTATTTTATTATTAGAATAAGTATAAAATGAGCAATGACTACACCATAGATCATTGTAGTGCCACCAAACTCATCATACACATAGATAACCTCATCTAGTTTATACTACAATTCTTACTTTGGGAAAATGTGCTAAACTATTTTTTTTTTTTAAATTATTGTCATTACAAGCATATAATAGCCAATAGGTACAGTATAGATCATTGTAGTGCTACCAAACTTGTAGTATACATAGATAACCTCATCTAGTTTATACTACAACTCTTACTTTCGGAGAATGTGCTAAACTCTATTTTTTGACATTTTTTATTGTTATTACAAGCATATAATAGCCAATAGGTACAGTATATATCATTGTAGTGCTACCAAACTCATCTTACACATAGATAACTTCATCTAGTTCATACTACATCTCTTACTTTAAGAAAATGTGCTTAACTTTATTTTTTGACATTTTTTCATTGTTATTACAAGTATATAATAGCCAATAAGTACAATATAGATTATTGTAGTGCTACCAAACTCATCATACACATAGATAACCTCGTCTAGTTCATACTACAACTCTTACTTTAAGAAAATGTGCTTAACTTCATTTTTTGACATTTTTTCATTGTTATTACAAGTATATAATAGCCAATAAGTACAGTATAGATTATTGTAATGCCACCAAACTAGTCCTACAAATAGACAACCTCATCTTGTTCATACTACAACTCTTACTTTGGGAAGATGGGCCACAGATATTTCTGATATTCTCCATGTAACATTAAGGGCATAAAGTATTATCATCATCCACAAAGTAACTTTTATAAGTTGTAGGGTGACAAAAATCACATCTACACCTTATCAGATTTATTTACACAGCAACACTTGGCCTGTGAATTTTGACTCTACATTCTGAGGAATAATTTCATATAAAAAATAATACAAAGCTTTCTCCATTGTTTTTATTAGCAGTACTCAGTTTGAACTGCAGGGATCTCTAAGCCAACACTTGTGCCCTAGAAACCCTTTTCACCATTTTTTTTTCTTTACAGGTATAACAGTAACTAAAAGTCAACATGGAGTCTAAAAACATGACATTTTCATGTGTTGTCATTAATTTTTACTTTATTTCATGTTTGAGCTTTGGTTAGTTATTTCATTTATTTGATTAAATGTACTGGTATTGAGGTTTTTTTTTTTCCCAATGTCCTGTCTAGCAATGTGGCAATAAGAATTGATGTCTTAATGCCAAATAGAGCTCGACAGATTTTGCTTTCACAAGTGGAGCAAACAGCTTTCGCCATAATGCTCCGCTTGATTTGTGCATGTAAATATCTTTATTGTGATTCCTGCAGGGAGAATTTCAAATTATATGGACACTGCAATGTGAAAGTGGGAGAGTAAAGGAAGAACAAGAAGAAGAAAAAAAAAAAAAAGAAAGAGAAGAAGTGAAAGAAAGAAGAGATAAAAGGAAGAGAATGATAAAACGTCCTCTGTCTGCTCCATCACCTGGAAAGAGACGCAAAAAGAACAGCACAACCAATGGACATAAAGCAACAGATACAATCGAGTAACACCTTGATACCATTGCTAAATGTATTATTATTTAAGCCGACATGTGTAATGTGATACCTTAAAAAAGAAAGTGAAAGAAAATAAATAAATAAATTATAGGCTTTCTGTATATAAGTGAACATTTAATACCTGGGACCCAGCACCTGTGGGAGTTTGTGAGAGTGCACTAGTTTAAGTGAAAATTATACAGAATGAAATAGCTCGATAGTGGTTGTGGAGAACCAAAGACCCGCCTTCCCCGAGCACAGAGGCAGGGGTCAGGGGACCCATAACCCCGGACTCCCAAAGGGGCCCCCAAAGCAGTGCGCCCGAGAGGGGCCACCACAGGAAATCTGCAACCCCCAGCCACCGAGGAAATCCCCCAGCCACCGCAATGCTGACGCTCCCCAAGAGCCACGGGGACGAGCCCGTGGGCTCCGCCGGCATTGAGTTTTTACCTCATGGCCACTGCCGTGCAGCCACACCACCAGACACAATCATACCAATTACAGGGTTTCCCGCAGCGCTATCTTAGCGAGGCGGCCGCCTCGCCAAACTCACGCTACCGCCTCGCCAACATTCCCCCCCAAAAAAAAAAAAAAAAGTGACGTTAACACGCGGTTTGTTGTTGTTGCTTTCGCGCGTGCGTGAATGGCAGGGAAAAAACACATGGATACCCCCCGCTCCGCGAGTCGGTCCGCGGGCAACGTGTCGTCCAACAACCCCCCCCCCCCCCCCCCCCGCGAGTCGGTTCGCGGACAACGTGTCGTCGTCCCCCCCCCCCCGAGTCGGTCCGCGGGCAACGTGTCGTCCAACAAACCTCCGCCTCGCATAACCAAATTCCTGCGGGAAACACTGAATTAGATGCTTAGTGTAATGAAGTCCCAGCCAATCATGATCAGCCATCAATTAAGGTCAGTAGAGCAATAAACTTTTACAGTTTAGCGGAAAAAGAGATTATGAGGAAGTTGAAATATGAACAGAATTTCCACTGTAAGTCAAACCATTTTTCTTTTCCTTGTCATTTTGATAGTTGTAATGAATGAGAAATGTTTACATGCCAGATTAAATTCAGTTTTGATTGTGAGCTGAAGCTTTTGACCTCATTCAATGCTACATTAATTTAACCTCTCTTTAGCTACATATGTAACTGTTGGCCATGTTAGACATTTTAGATTTAGACTTTAACAAGGTCTTTTTCGTTTCACTTGTATTGGGATAATATATTTAGTAATATATATTTAGTAAAATATTTAAGTACTTTATAGTCTTTGATATCGTACAGCATTCTTGTAGGGCCTCAGCTTTGCATTTCCTTTCCTTATGTTACAAGCTTTTAAGACAATGGGTAGGTTAAAAAAAAAAAGACTGCTGTTAGGAAAAATTTATGGGCATATTTCAGTCTCTACAAATTTCTTTATGTCCAAAGTTTTACAATGACACACATGTTTATACCGATGCTGTAGGTACAGTGTGAAACTTGTGGATGATGGTAACACACTGAATGCACTGAAATGATACCAGCACAGATTCCAAACAAAGAGACATTTTGGTACTGTGTGTTGTGCACCAACAAGAGAATCTCAGAGTAACTATTGCTGACTGTCACTGAGCATGTTGTAGTGATGTGGACCTTGTAGCTCTGTTGACCTCATAGCAGGCAATTCCCACGGAAGTCTCCGTCATTATCATGCCGGAAACAAGATAAAAAGCGATATTCAGGTTTATAGCAATTTTTGTGGAGCTGTATGGGAATCTTAAATATTGTGATTTTTATTATTCAGTGAGATTTTATTTTGTGTAAGTTTGCACGAACAAGCTGTATTCTCATGTTACATTGTTTGATCATAACTCAAACAGTAAAGGAGAAGTTAAATAGTCTTTGGTTGTAATATAGTTGTTATGGGTATAAGCCTTTCTGCATCAATAAAGCCAATGTTATGTTTATTCAACATGTTCTATTTATATGTGTGCCGTAAATTTGGTGGCACTACAATGATCTATAGTTTACTTATTGGCTATTATATGCTTGTAATAACAATGAAAAAATCTATAAAAATAAAGTTAAGTTAAGCACATTTTCCCAAAGTAAGAGTTTTAGTATGAACTAGATGAGTTGATCTATGTGTATGATGAGTTTGGTGGCACTACAGTGATCTGTGGTGTACTTATTGAAAACTATATACTTGTAATAACAATGAAAAAATCTCAAATAATAGAGTTAAGCAAATTTTCCCAAAGTAAGAGTTGTAGTATGATCCAGATGAAGTGATCTATGTATTCTACAAGTTTGATGATAATCCACCTCTCCTTGGTGACGATTTTTAATATTTCTCTCTGATTACTTTTCTGGGGTTGCAACTTGCAGACGGTCCCTAAGCATCTGCGGAGCAGCGAGCTCTGCATTGGGTCCAATGTAATTCTCCCAGCGCGGGGGGAGACTCGTTTTGAGGAAACAACGGTTGTAGCTCACTGCCTGCCTTGCTGTGGTTACAGAGAGGTGTCTGTTTTGTAGAATAAATCATCCGCCGATGAGTTATTGATCCGGAAAAGCCGAATCTGTGAATATCTTTCTAACTTTACCCAAGTCTTTAAAAGGTACAACTGTTACGTAAAAAAGTCGAATGGAGCTGAACTTACTTTTCCCCGCTCCAGCCAACGCGTTAACGACCAGAACGGCGACAAAAACCACAGTAGAAAGGAGAATCACCAGGGTTCTGGGCAGACTGTTGTCCTTCATTTTCGATGACGTTCTCTGGGTTATGTGCTGTCCAAATCCCGAGCTGCCGCTGGACAGAAACGAGCTGTCTTTATACCAAGATGCCTTCACGTGCTCCACGGAAAACAACCCCACCTCTGAAGCGAATGGTTACAAAACCGCTGCCTCTGAAAACATCTTTTAAACGTTAAAACTGAATTAAAAACACCATACATGATACTGCTTGTACACTGCATGAAACACAAACCGTACGAAAAATATCACCATATGAAACGAAAATCTATTATTCCTTAGTAAAGGTTTGATAACACTTTTGTCGTGTGAGTCAGTCAGTAGTAGCTATGTAATAGTTTTGCGGAAAGGGGCGTCACGTAATGAATCATTCTGGAAGCTTCATTGCCACTGTCATATTTATCCTGATCGATTGGTTGTTAGATAATCCAAAAGGTTTCCAAAATTTAGTTTGAAATGGAAGTTTAACCATTCAAACTTAATACACAAAGGTTCGAAACCGAAAACAAATGGCACATTATGCTTTTAACTGTTCGGTAATTGGACAGTAAATTGCAATAAGCAACACAGGCCCCTTGAAAAACAAAGTAATTGTAGATCCATTCATTCATAAATAACACTGCCTATTAAAAATAAGATCACTGGCATCCTCACAAACATAATTCATTGTCCCCAGTAAGTGAGGCAGCACTGGAGGTATCTTTAGAATGTGTTCTATGTTTGGGCTGTTTGTGAACGGAATTATTAAAACTTGAGGTATTAAAATCAGCTTGACCTATCTTCTTCGAAACTTGTAAGCAGCTATACTCAGCGAGAATACAGCTTAACTCTATCCTGGTTAAATCAAGGTACACATTGTGTGTTTTCTGTGTGAGACTACAAATGTTTGGGTTTGTATTACGTCTGCTCTGGACATCCAGTATAGCATAGTGTGTCATGATTTAGGTTTTTGTTTGTTTATTTTGGACTTTCCTGGACTTGAATCAGCTACCATCATATCAACCTGTTACCTCTCAGCCATCAGCCATTAGCCAATATGCTTAGTCCTGAGCTGATAGGACAAAGCTAAGAGCAGATAAGAGGGCAAGCTGCAGCCTAATCAGGGTGTGCTTACTTTGTCTCTGCTGTGGATCTCAAAGTGCTGGAACTTGATGGAATCAAGTAAGTAAGTAAGTGGGGAAGTTATGTTTATTTCCCACAACACTGTTTCAAGTTATCTATAATATTAATGGACTTGTGTCTGTACTTGTCCTGTTAGATCACAGTGCTGCATTTGATACAGTTGATCAGACCCGGCGGCATGGGCGGGAATTGGGGGGCCGTGCCCGCCCTGGGAGCCAGCTGTGCCCGCCCTGGACTGGAAGCTGTCTTTTTTTTTGTTTGTTTGTTTTTTTTACCTCGGAGTGGCCATCGTCCTTTTAGTACTATCTTTGATGTGTCAATCATACAATTTAACCAATCAAATCAACGACTGACGGCAGCATGCTAGCCAATCACAGCTGGAGTGGGGCGGGACACCGAGTCATAGCCTTCAGTCGCCGCCGCCGCCGCAGTTCGGTTGTGGTCACCGTTGGTGTCGGTAGAGCGGGATGAAAATTTGGTCTGATTACCAAACAATTACAAGAAGTGACAACGAAGCAGAGAGCGAGCTGGAAGGAACGTTATTAATTTCTGTTTGAAATGCCAGCACTGAAGTCTAAACTGGAGTAAACATTAACGCTAGGAGGGTTAGCTAGACAGCTACGAGCACAAGCTGTTCAGCTCCTTGTTCTCATAGCTGCTGTAATTTCAGAACCTGTTCTAGTACTTCAGTCAGTGTTCAGCCTGACACCAGCGCTCATGTTTATTAGCGTGTAGCTTATGCTGGACTTTTAAGTTGACACAGCGCTACAGGTTACCCTATGTCACTGTTAGTTTCCAGTAACCCAAACCAGCATAAAACATGCCTAACTTAAAATAAAAAAACAAGGCCAAATCTGAAACTCTCTCATGTTAAAAGCACAGAACTATTAAACACATAAGAACATGTCATTAGCACACAACTGCGCCGAAGCAAAGAAAAAAACTGAGCATATGGGCTCCAGACAAAATGTACAATCAGACAACCAAATAACACACAAGATCTCTTTAACAATCAGGATGTATCAACTGGACAAAAATAAGTTAGAAATAGCTTCCCAACATGAGCTGTAAATCTACCTTAATATAAACGGAATTTCTCTCAGTATAGCTCAATTAAACATTTCTCTTACACGCAGTCATGAAATATTTTTAAGTTGATAAGTAGAACTCAACCCCTCTTGGGCGTTTACACTGACCAAACACTTGATTAACCATTATTCTTTTCTTGTTTTATTATAACAATCAATATTATTCATTATAACTAATTTTCATTGACGATGTCAGATCGACAGATTCAACATATTTAAAAAATAAATAATGACTATTTTGATATTTTGTTAGTAATTCTTTCTAAAAGCCCAACAAATGTTATGGAAAGCTTCTGAAATTTTTTATCTGCCCATAAGCTGTTTTTTTTAGCTCAATGTGTTCAAAAGCCTAATTGGTTGGAAACCTGCCTAATTTGGCAACACTGACACTATTGCTATTTGTTTGTTCGTTACAGTAGTCACAGAGCCACTGTTCAGCCTGAAGTGTGTATATATATATATATATATATATATATATATATATATATATATATATATATATATATATATAAAAATGTATTTTTTTATTTTTTTTAAAGTGTGCCCCCCTAAAAAAATGGAATGCCCCCCCTGTAATTTGTTTCTGCAGCCGGGTCGGCAGTTGATCACAATATTCTCCTACAAAGACTTAAACATACCATAGGGATTAAGGCAAAAATATTAAAATGCTTTGAATCTAATCTGTCTGAAAGATTCAGTTTCTTCATGTTTATAGTAAATCTTCAAACTCTAGGGTCACTTGTGGAGTACCACAAGGTTCAGTCCTTGGCCCAATTCTCTTTACCATATATGTATATATATATATATATATATATATATATATATATATATATATATATATATATATATATATTAGGGCTGGGCAACGATTAAAATATTTAATCGCGATTAATCGCATAATTTGCCTGATTAATCATGAATTCAAAAGTAGTGTAAAGAGCACTTTTATTTTAATGTTCTGCTGCCATATGAACAAAAGTGTTGTAACATTTGTAGCACTTATCAGTAACACATATTTAGTGTAAAGCTCAACTTAAACATGTAAAACAAAAAATAGCAATAATAATAAATTAAAGCTTATTGCCACTGACAGGGAATTCCCTTTATGGGGAAAAAATCTACCAAAAACAGGCAATTTCTGAGGTAACAGCAGGGAGCAGCACTACCATTTTATGTTCAAGTAACCACTGCCAAGTTTAACTTGGCAGCGGTTACAACTAACTTGTTTCTGTCATATTCGATGCTGGAAGAACTTTAAACTGAAATGCTTGCTAACTCGATATGCTTGCATGTTTATTTGACGTTAACACGCGGCTTTTTGGTGTTGCTTTCTCGCGTGCATATAGTGAATGGCAGGGAAAAACAGGCAAAAACACATGGATACTTTGAAGCGAGAAGCGACTTCACCGACGGCGTTGATGCAGACCCCGCTCCGCACAAAACTTGTTCCGTTCGCCAACTCACCGCCTCGCCTAAGCAAATTCCTGCGGGAAACACCGCCTTCCACATGTCGGCTTTGTTTTTTTCCCGCCAGCACCTTTCTTCCTCTTTGAATCCGAGGCTGGGCTGACAGCGAGGTTATTGGCGCATTATCGCCACCTACTGTTCTGATTCAAACCCCTACACCGCAGCAACTGACCTTCACAAAATAAAAGCATGTGAGCAACATGCGTTAACCCGCGTTAAAGTAAATATCGCTGTTAATAGTCTAATGAATTAACGCGAAATTAACGCGTTAACTTGCCCAACCCTAATATATATATATATATATATATATATATATATATATATATATATATATATATATATATAGGGGAGACCGGGTATGGTTGTAACATAGGGAGAGTTGTAACACCACCAGTTCCACCAATCAGGGATAAGATAGGAGTCACATGATCATTTCAGTGTTTACCCGCTTCCTCCCCTTCCCATATTGTGATTGTCAAGGCTGGAAACAGGCACATGCAGATACTAAGGAGAAAAAACGGATTTTAAGGTAAGAAAGTAAATTTTTTGACCATGACTATATTTTGTTTAGTACTTATACTGTTGCAGATAAAACCATATTACTTACATTAGATGAAAGTGTAATTTCTCAGGCAAAATGTGATGCATTTTTTAATAATTTTACAGAATGCCTAGGCACTGGATACGAAAGACTGATAGAGGTGTGCCTGCAGATGTTTTAAAAAAGGCATCTGATGAGGTCACGAAGAGGAGCAAGTCAGTCAGATCAGTTGTGAAGGTGCATGGGATCTGCCATGTAACACTGAGCAGATACTGCAAATCACTGCAGAAGCTGAGAGAACAGGGGTCCAGTGATCTTCCCAGTGTAGGTTATTGGAGCAGCAACAAAGTCTTCTCTGAGGAGCAGGAGGAAGTGTATTATGGACAAACTCCACGTGAGGTAAGCATATGACAGGTTAGTCACTGGAGACAAGAGAAGAATTGAATACCAGCGTAGGTGTTAGACAAATTGAAAAACTTTTTGTGTCTATGTACTCTGATTTTCTATTCCTCTTTCTTTTAGGTCAGAAAGTTTGCGTAACATATAGCATTAAACACCCACAAACATGGGATGAGAAGCAGATGGCAGGGCCTGACTGGTTCACATTATTTATGAAGCGGAACCCTAGCCTGTCAATAAGGAGTCCTAAGGCAACCAGCCTTACATGGGCCACAAGTTTTAACCACCAAAATGTGGGACGTTTCTTCAACAGCCTTGGACAGGTTATTGAGAGATACAACTTCGACGGGAGCGATATATGGAATGTAGATGAAACTGGTGTAACAACAGTCCAATCACCAGACCGTGTTGTTGCTCGTCATGGTGTTAAGCAGGTGGGTGCAATGACATCAGGTGAGAGAGGTGTGCTCGTGTCAGTAGCATGCGCTGTGCAAGCGCTGGGAAATGCAATTCCTCCCTTCTTTGTATTCCCCTGTAAACGTTACAAGGAACTCTTCATTCAGAGTGAGCCAACAGGGAGTGCAGGAAGTGGCAACACCTCAGGATGGATGCAAGAGGAAGACTTCCTCTTATTCCTTGCTCATTTTGACTCTCTGTCTCTCTCCGAGGTCGGTCGTGTCTTTTCTCTCTCTGCAGCTTTTACCCCCCCCCCCCCTATCCTGCTTTGCTTTGCTATGTCTTGTCTTTCTGAGCACTTTCTTCATATCAACCGAACTCTGAAAAACATGGATCTGGTAAGCTGGTCTCTCAATACTATTGATACATTTTTTTCGACGGGTAGGCAACGAAAGAGGGACCCGTCCGGTCCTGATTTGACTTATTTTGTGAGATACACCCTAAATTCCTGGAGGAAAACGGTGTGTCTTTCGACCTTGTCATTCCTGGAAGTTTGAAATTTTCACATTGGATTAAGGATACTGGGATCTCTACTTATTGGTTTTTGTGAATTTTTGAAGTATCGGCAAATACAGCGGATGTCGGAGCCATTTGGCCTTGATCAGGCTGCCGGCTGCATGACGCGCTCACTCTGGCTGTGAACGGACAAACCTGGCAGGTGAATGGAGCGAAGCCGGAAAGCTGCCTGTGTTGGAACGCAGACTGACTTGGTGGTTGAACTCAAGGGGAGATGGGATAAAATCTGGGAGTGAAGCGCGAAGAAGCCCAATAATTTGGAAAATTGGATTTATGTGGAGCCAGCAAAAGACTTAAAAGCTGACAGGAAAGGCAGTGCAGCTTGTCTCATAACAAATAACATATTTGGATTCCCTCCCTATCTACTCCTGGATTGTTATGGCGGAGAGTGCCCAGAAAAGCCCCCGGCTACACCCCTCCCCCGCTGACACCTGAGGGTGCTTCTCTGAACTGTGGGCCGGCTGATAACATCAAGGACAATGGCCTCTGGAGAGTGTTCACGGAGAAAAACTCTTTCGCCCATACACACACGCATAACTGATGCTCATAAAACTGATGAATCTTACGTACACGCGACACGTCTCAAATGTTTACCTTCTGCATACATGTTGTCTTGTGTTTATTTGTGCTTTTCGTGCTACGAGGGGTTTTTTGTGTCGGTTGTTTGTCTCTTTATAGGTGAGAGCATAAATAGGCAAACATCTGTCTCTTTTTTTCTCCCCCCCTCATGTTGTTGCTCTTCCTTCGAGAGTTCCAAGGCAGCGCCTGTAAACTCCGTTTAGGCGGGGTCCGGGCAGTTTGGAGGAATGTGGCCTTGACAGCTGCGCTTTTTAGCAGCGGCTGGCTGGCTGCGTTCCTTGGCAACGCAAGGCCTCAGTCAATCGTTCCCCCCAAAATGTTTGTTTGTTAAGTGTATGTGATGGACGGTTGTACTGGAACTGACTTTTCGATTGCAATGCAAATTGTAATTGACAAATAAAATTTGATTGATTGATTGATTGATTGATTTTGCATATATCTGTTAAAGCTATTGATTTCTGCATATATCTGTTAAAGCTATTGATTTCTGCAAAGAAAAGGGAATAAGGCAAGGCAAATTTATTTGTATAGCACAATTCAGTACAGAGACAATGCAAAGTGCTTTACATGATTAAAATACAGGAAAAGAAAACAGAAAATGTAGAAACAAAATAGAACATCAATAAACAGTTGGACTAAAAAAGTTGAACTAATGCTGTTTCAGTAGAACAGTTTAACTAGAACAGTCAAAAACAGTCCTAAACAAATGTGTTTTTAATCTTGATTTAAAAGAACTCAGGTTTTCCGCACTTTTACAGTTTTCTGGAAGTTTGTTCCAGATAAGTGGAGCGTAGGAACTAAATGCTGCTTCTCCTTGTTTAGTTCTGGTTCTAGGTACGCAGAGAAGGCTGGAGCCAGAAGACCTTAGTGCTCTTGAGGGTTGATACACTGATAACAAGTCTGTGATGTATTTAGGTGCTAAGCCATTCAGGGATTTATAGACTAACAGAAGGATTTTAAAGTCTATTCTCTGAGATACAGGGAGCCAGTGTAAGGACTTTAGAACTGGGGTTATGTGCTCTACTTTCTTAGTCTTAGTGAGGAAGCGGGCAGCAGCGTTCTGGATCAGCTGCAGCTGTCTGATCCACTTTTTAGGCAGACCTGTGAAAACACCGTTGCAGTAATCAATTCGACTAAAAATAAACGCATGGATTAGTCTTTCCAGATCCTGCTGAGACATTAGTCCTTTAATCCTGGAAATGTTCTTCAGGTGATAGAAAGCCGATCTTGTAATTGTCTTTAGATGCTTTTGGAGGTTCAGGTCTGAGTCCATCACTACACCCAGGTTTCGGGCCTGATCAGTGATTTTTAGCTGAAGCGACTGAAGCTGTGTGCTAACCTTTGATCTCTCCTCTATTGGTCCAAATATTATTACTTCTGTTTTGTTTTTATTCAATTGAAGAAAATTGTGGCACATCCAGGCATTGATTTCTTCTAGGCATTTACTCAGTGCCTGAACTTGTTCATGGTCACCTGGTGACATGGTGATGTAAAGCTGTGTGTCATCTGCATAGTTATGGTAGCTGATGTTGTTTTTTATTATCTGAGCAAGGGGGAGCATGTATATGTTGAAAAGGAGGGGACCTAGAATGGACCCTTGGGGAACCCCACATGTGATTTTTGTCATTTCTGATGTAAAGTCACCCACTGATACAAAAAAGTCCCTGTCCTTTAAGTAGGATTTAAACCAGTTAAGAGCTGTACTAGAGAGGCCGACCCAGCTCTCCAGGCGTTCTAACAGAATGGAGTGATCGACAGTATCGAATGCTGCACTGAGATCCAATAGTACCAGCACGGTGGTTCTTCCACAGTCTGTATTTATATGGATGTCATTAAACACCTTGATAAGGGCGGTCTCTGTACTGTGGTGAGCACGGAAGCCAGACTGGAAAACGTCAAAGCGGCTGGTCGTTGTTAAAAAGGTGTTTAATTGTTGAAACACAACTTTTTCAATAATCTTGCTGTTAAAGGGGAGGTTTGAGATGGGCCTGTAGTTCTGGAGTAGTAGTTTGTCTAAATTGTTCTTTTTCAGCAGTGGTTTGATAATTGCTGTTTTTAGGGACTGGGGGAAAACACCTGACAGAAGGGACGTGTTTATTATGTGAGTCAAATTAGACGCTATGACAGGCAAAACTTTCTTAAAGAAAGCTGTGGCGAGAACATCAAGGCAGCAGGAGGAGGAACTTAGCTGCTGAATGATCTGCTCTAAGCTTTTGTGGTTTATTTGGCTGAATTGGGACATTTTGTCAGGATAGGTTCCTGCTGGATACAGCTTTGGTTCTGGAGTTGGTATGGATGTACAAACTGATCCTCTGATCTTTAGGATTTTCTCAGTGAAGAAGTTAGCAAATTCATTGCAGGCCCTGGTGGAGTGGAGTTCGGAAGTCACGGACACAGGAGGATTTGTTAACCTGTCGACTGTGGCAAATAAGACACGAGCATTATTAATGTTTTTCTTAATGATCTCAGAGAAGAAAGATTCTCTTGCATTTTTCAGTTGTAAGTTATATCTGTAAAGTCTCTCTTTATAGATGTCATAGTGAACCTGGAGTCTCGTCTTTCTCCACCTGCGTTCAGCTTTTCGACACTCCCTTTTAGTGTGTCGAAAAGCTGAACGCTTTTCGCCACACCAAAAGGCTACTTACCCCCCCCCCACTGTAGCCATAAACTTAAGCCACTGGATCACAGTGTCTACGGCCCATTTAAGAAAATGGTGAACGCCGCAAGTGATGCCTGGATGAAGATGAATCCTGCCAAGACGATGACGATATATGATATTCCAAGTATTGTGAAGACTGCTCTGCCTGCAGCTGCAACACCGAAAAACATTCAAGCCGGTTTCCAATCCACAGGTATTTGGCCCTTCAATCCTGACATTTTTGAGGAGTGTGACTATGCACCCTCACAAGTCACTGACCGTCCCAACCCAGGTACATCACTGACATCTGGAGCTTTCCAGCCACAGTCTCCTCCAACTCACCTGGAGACTACTACTTCTGGCTCCTCTGCAGTTAGTGATGTGACCATGTCCTGTGCTCCAGATGAGACAATCACCTCGGGGGTGTCTGCTGGTCAGGCATTCAATCCTTTGGCTATGCGGCCATTTCCAAAAGCAGGGCCAAGGAAAACAACTGGCAGGATCAGGAAGAAAAGGAAATTTGAAATACTCACTGACACACCAGTGAAACAAGCACTGGTGGAAGAAGAACAGAGAAGAGGAAGCAAAAATGTAAGGAAGAGTTTCTTTGCAAAGAATAAAGGCAAGCAAAAGAGGAAGGAGAGAAAGTCTGCCAAGAAAATGTTAAAAGCCAATGCTGAGGATTCTGAGACCTCAGACGATTAATATTTTTGTGTTGTCTGTATGGAGCCATTTGGCAACTCAAAGCCACAGGAAATGTGGGTAAAATGTGCCCTATGCAGTCTCTGGGCCCACCAAGCCTGCACTCCTGGGCTACCATCATTCATATGTTACCACTGTGACTCTGATTAAGGATACACACACATAGACACAAACACAAGCACACACACACATTGACATTGGTTTTTGTTAGACCTACATGTTTTTTCAGTGTTCATTAAGCATACATTATACATGTTAAGGAAGTTTGTTCTAGTAGAATAATTTACACACATGCACACACACAAACAGAGTATATTTGAGTTATGGTCAGTCACAGAGAGAGAGAGACATTGTTCTTGTATTGTTCTTTTAATTCAGTAAACCTCTTTTTGAAGCATATCACATGGTGTGGCCTCTGTTTTTGCTTCTTTTGTCTAATTGTTACAACTTACCCCAGCAGGTGTTACAACCTACCCCGGTAGCGGGATAGGTTGTAACAAAGGAACACCATGTATTTGACATGAACTCATGAAGTCTGTGATATTCTTGCAGAGGTTTGAATTGGTGTCATTTGTAGTAAACAAATGTGGGTATTTTGTATAATAGTTTGAGCTAGAGTTTTATAAAAAAAAAACTCTAGCTCAAATACTCTGTGAGTTAAAAAAGTGTCACAACCATACCCGGTCTCCCTATATATATATATATATATATATATATATATATATATATATATATATATATATATATATATATGCTCCAGAATGGGATTAATTATACTGTTATGCTGATGACACTCAGCTATATTTATCCATTAATGCTGATGAATCTAATGAATTACTTTGACTACAGACATGTCTTGATGACATCAAAAGCTGGATGACTTTAAATTTCCTGCTTTTAAATTCTGACAGAGGTCAGACAGAGGTCGTCCTTAAAAATAAATGTCTTAATCAATCAATCTTGTAATGACTGCGCTGGTGAATTCGATATTCAGCCAGATACAGAGTTACATTTAAAAAGTTTATTGTGAGGATGAATAATGGCAAGCTGTGATAGACTGACAACCTGTATAGGGTGAACCCTGCCTCTCGCCCATTGACAGCTGGAGGTAGGCACCAGCACCCCTCGCAACTCCAATAAGGTTAAGCATGTTGGAAAATGGATGGATGGATGGATGGAATAATGTCAGCCAACCAGAACCAGACTTGAACAGATGAGTTATGGCAGATGATGCCGGCAGGCAGGGATGAGCAGGAGACCAGAAGATACAGGTGGTGGCACAACAGGCAATGTGGACCAGGGAACCACCAGAACGGGCAGAGCGAGCAGCTGGAACTCACGTGGAAACAGGCAGAACTGCAGCATGTAGACAAAGGCAACGTTTATCTGAGTCCAGCTGGCTGAGCACACAGGATCTGGTAAAGGAAAGGCACATTGAGAGGAGACGATCAGATCAGATGAGATGAGAAGAGAAGAGACAGCAGGGATGAGTTGGCTAAGGCAGGTTTATGTAGGCTGGTGAACAGGCAACCAGAGTTGAATGTAATTACTGGCAGCAGGTGGAGCTGATGTGGGCTAATTGACTGGGGCTGAGCTGATAGGACAGTGGCTGGTGGCTGAGAGGTGACAGGCTGAAGAAAAGACCAGAAAAGTCTGAAAGGCAAAACAAACAAAAACCCAAATCATGACAAATCTGGATGGCATTTAATTGGCCTCTGGTAATAAAGTAAAAAAACCTTGGTGTTATTTTTAACCAAGAAATGTTTTTAATTCCCATATTAAACAGGTTTCCAGGGTTTCCTTTTTTCACCTATGGAATATTGCCAAAATTAGAAATATTATGCCCAGGAGTGATGCTGAAAAACCAGTCCATGCATTTGTTACTTCAAGGCTGGACTATTGTAATTCTTTACTATCAGGAAGTCAGCAAAATGCAGTTCAAAGCCTTCAGCTGATACAAAATGCTGCAGAATGAGTTTTGATTACGATCAACAAGAGGGATCATATTTGTCCAATTTTAGCTTCCCTTCATTGGCTTCCTGTTAAATCAAGAATAGAACTTAAAATTCCCCTTCTCACATATGAAGCCCTTAATAATCAAGCTCCATCATATATTGATGGCAAATCCAAGTTGATGGCAAATAATTGTGATTTGTAGAGTTATAAATGTAACTGTATGTAAATGTATCAATGAAGGTTTGAGACAAATTATTTTCCATGATTACAAAAGAAATACTTTCAAGAAATTGGAGAGTTGTAACAATGATCAATTGATGATTAAGGTTCATTCCAAATTTGTTGAATGGTCAATTTCACTAAAAGTAAAAGAGACTAATTTGAAATTAATAAATAGTTTATTTCTGGTGGACGAATTTCTTGAAAGATTATTTGAATTTAAGGTTGACCCATATACTTTTTGCAGTCATAAAGTTCAAACTATTTGTCATTTGTTTTTTGAATGTTGCTATTCATAGGACTTTTGGAAAGATATATAAAATTGGTTGAATCTTAAACTCAACATTCCCCATTTGAATATGTCACACATTCTGTTTTTTTAGGATAATTTGGATTCTGCTTCATCCAACGTGATAAATATTGTAATGCTGTAATGATCCGCAATAGACTTCATTCTTAAGTGCTGCTGCAAAGTAATTGTTTCTTTAAGTTAGGTTCTTTTCGGTTATACTGTAGAAATGTGTCACTTCGGGAGCGGGAGGGTTGGTTGTCGGAGGACTGGAGAGAGTTGGCGGGTACTCTTTGAAAGCTGTCCAGTTTTGTTTGACCCAAAATAAACCAGTGTTAGCAGCAAAACCTCGGTCTGGTGCTAGGGTTTCATAACGACCGGTACATCTCAGATCACTGGGAACACCGCCAGGAAGCAGCCCACCAGGTTGCTCTGCTTATCAACCTGGCTTCTCCACACCTGTTCCTGCTACTCAGCATGACCAAGCTGATCCTGATTCCATCTGGTGTCCCAGTTCCCAAGGACCAGGCCGGTGTTTCCTGTCTGTCTGTGGCTGCTTGAATCCCGTGGCATCGGTGGTGACGTGGAAGTTCCGCAGTTGGGTCAGGGACATACACGTCATAACCCTGTGAGCAGCTTCCCACAGTCACAACTTCCAGCACCTACCCTGAGTCACCAGAGGACGTCTGTGCTCAACCAGTGTCATCAGTCCCATCACCCTGTTCCCTCTTATCTCCTACACAGTCACTCCCTTCTGATTCACATTCACTTCCAGTTACAGCCCAGCCATCATCATCTTCCCGTCCATCATACCATCCGAAAAGTTCTTGGTCCCAGCTTTACTACCATCTTATTCATATTCATTACCATCATCTTCATCATTTCCACACTTCATACAGCACAAACTGCCATCCAATCCCTTGCCATCGTCATCGTCGTCTTCGTCATCATTAACATCACTTGAAACATCTGTGGTTACCTCATCTGAGAACTTTGATGGCTCAGCACTGCCCGAAAACGTTGGTGGTTCTGCATCGCCAGAGAACGTTGGTGGTTCTGCATCGCCAGAGAACGTTGGTGGTTCTGCATCGCCAGAGAATGTTGGTGGTTCTGCATCGCCGGAGAACGTTGGCGGTTTTGTTATAGTTCCGGTGTCCGAGCTCCAATTTTCATAGGTTTCCTGTCTCTAAGAATCAGGTGGCCCGGTCTTCTGACTGGTCTCCAGAGATCCACTGTGGGCTCCAGCGGACCTGCCACCCTCAGTCTAAGCTCCGCCGTGGGTTTCTGGGATCCAGTTTCCTAAAACCTGGGACCTGTCCCCTAAAAACTGCGTCCTGTCCTCTGAGCTCAGCCCGAGTTCCAACCTGAAGCAGCATCAAGATCCAGTCTACAAATGCAAGGTTGTGGTTCAGGTCTAGAGCAGCGAAGTCATGGTTCCAGTCTACAGTAGCGAGGTCGTGGTTCCAGTCTGCAGGCTCATCTCTCCAACCTGCAGCAGTGAGGTTGTGGTTCAAGAAGATAATTGTGACAGGTTCATGAATGCAATAGAACAAAACATAATGATATTATCAGAAGAAGTTAAACAAACATTAGAAAAAGATCTAACATTATCAGAAATTAAAATGACTGTGAAACAAATGAAAAATCATCTGGTATTGATGGCGTTTCTATTGAGTTTTTTGAGATCCTTTGGGAAGAGATGAAAAATGTATTATTTAATGCATATTTGGAGTGCATAAACAATGCTCAACTATCCCCAACGATGAAAAATGGTTTGATTACATAATTGCCAAAGCCCTATAAAGACTTTTTACAGCTGGGCAACTAGAGACCAATAACTGTTAGGAGTTAGACAGAACGGACCCACAGGCAACCACTCTGAAATAGGTTCTTTTTAATTAGGGCAGGAAAAGGATTTAAACACAACGGGGAGTGCGGTAATCCGGAATAGGGAGCGCTGGAACGTGGACGGGGACGTGGGGCGGAAGGATTAACCCAGGTGACCAGGGAACGACTGACTAGAGAGACCCAGAGGAGGAAGGCACCGACCGGCGAACACCCAGCCGCGGAGTTGAAGATGAGCCGCAGTGGCAGCGTCCGGGAGGGGAGGATCGGTCGCGGACCCAGCTGGCTGAAGGTCAGCAAGGTGAGCAACTCTGAAAAGAAAGGCAAACACAGAGAATGGGTTAGCACAAGGGGAAAAACACCAGGGAAGTATTTTGCTTAATCGCGTGGAGTCTTAGGAGATTCAGCGGCACCAGGACGAATGCAGCAGACGATCCAGTGATGAGTGTTGAGAAAGGCCGGGTTTTTATCTTGAGCTTGATGAAGATGAAGACCAGGTGTGCCGGTGGCAGAGGGTGGTGGTAGGAGGAGCGATGGTTCCAGAACGCATGGAGAGAAAGAGCCGTAGGAAGGGGAGAGACACGAGAGGAACACAAGACCAAAACAGAAAACATTAGAACGAACTGAAGGAAAGCAGAACACTCACCCCCGCTGAGCTGCCACCGTAACAAATAACCATACTTTGTAATGATTATAAATCAATCGCTTTAGTTTAAGCTAATTGGATCAAAAAAATTTATGAATAAGTTAATAGATTAATTTCAGTCTGCCTTCATTAAAGGCAGACGTATCTATATTAATGTGACACTAATATTGGATATGATAGAATATCATGCTCTTATAAATTCAGAAAATCTAATAGTATTCATTGATTTCTTCAAGTCATTTTATTTGATTGAACACAAATTTCTAATTAGATCGTTGCAACCTTTGGGCTTTAGCAGTAAGTTTAGAAAGATATAAAAAAGATTTATGACATATACAATTATGATATACAGTTATGTTGTATTAAACTCAGATGTCATGTCAAGAATAAATGTATCACCAAAATTATTCAATCTCTGTATGCAGCTATGGGCTCATATTGTAATGAATAGCAATGATCTAGAAGGAATGGGATGCAACCGGACTTTTGATCAGTTCTTTCTGAAAACATTTCGACACCTATCAGAAAGAACTGAACGAAAGTCCGGTTGTCTCAGATTTAAGCCTGTTTGCTGTTGTGATGACCGGGATAACTGAGAATTTGATCAGGCATCTAGAAGGAATACGAATTTGTAATTCTGAGTTTAAGTTGAGTAAGTTTGCTGATGAAAGAGTTTCTTCCAAAGGCCTTAAATGTGATCTCTGTTTTTTCGAAGGCGTTGGGACTATATCTTGATCTAAAAAATGAGAAATACTTCCCTTTTTTCACTGTAATGATACAAACCTTATGTCGATTCATGTCAAGAGTGAAATAAAATATTTAGGAATCCTTATAGCTGAAATATAAGGATTCCAATCCAAAAGTACTAATGAGAGACTTGAAGAAATACCAAAAACTTTCAATCACTGTTTGAGAAGAGACCTAACCACACTGGGACAAAATATTCTGTCAAAATCTGAAGTTTTATCTAAATTGGTTTACCCCAGTTATTCTTTACATGTTAGTCAACATAACATCAAAAAAGCAAAAAGCATAATTTATTAATTCATCTGGTGAATTAAAACACACTATGTTAAAAAATCACAACTTGTTAAGGATTATAATAAAGAGGGCCTAAAAACAATGGATTTTGAATCTATTGCTGGAGTTTTTAGAGTTAACTGGATAAAATATTTTCTGGCTAAACCTGATTCAGTTTTGTTTTGCATCCCCAAAAACATTTATGATTAAGTGGGAGGTTTGGAATTTCTTTTAAAATGTGACTTTGAGATATCCAAATTGTCTGTCAAACTGGCTGAATTTCATAAGCAAGATCTTTGTTATCGGACATTTTTACACCGCATGTTAAAAGAGTAGTTACAGTGAATAAGAAAATGCTATTCATCCAAAGTTGGTATAACAAGGGAATAATTTTTTATCACAGCTATATAGCTGTCTAGTTCTAATATTAGAACTACAAGGTAATTTTCTTAGATTTGCAGATTTAAAAATTTTATTCAATATTAAAAGCACATGAAAGGAATACAATAAGACTGTGAAGCAATACCATCAGCTTAATACAAACTGATACAAAGTATTTGCATTATTCTAAAGGACAATTACTCTGACCAAAATACAACTTTTGTGTCTAAATGATAAAATACTTAATAACAAAACTATTAACAGAATATTTAAATGGAAACAATTTCATGATTTCGATCGAAATTTGACCATAAAATCATAACAACAAATATATCATTTTATGAAATGGCCAGCATCTACAAAAATTAAAAATATTTAATGGGTATTATCCCACTGCTGCCATGCTCCAAAGGAGATTTAAATATGAGGTGGAGCCATGTATTTTTTGTTCTGTGGAAGACGAAACTTTGGAGCATCTGTTCTCTCTTGCTCAGCAATAAAATTATTTTGACAAGAATTAAAGAACAGGTTGAAAATTCCATTTATCCATCCATCCATCTTCTTCCGCTTATCCAGGGTCGGGTTGCGGGGGTAGCAGCTTCAGTAGGGAGGCCCAGACGTCCCTCTCCCCAGCCACTTGGGCCAGCTCCTCCGGGGGAATCCCACGGCGTTCCCAGGCCAGCCGAGAAACATAATCCATCCAGCGTGTCCTGGGTCTTCTCCTGGGTCTCCTCCTGGTGGGATGTGCCCAGAACACCTCACCAGGGAGGCATCCAGGAGGCATCCTAACCTGATGCCCGAGCCACCTCAACTGGCTCCTCTGGACGTAGACGAGCAGCGGCTCTACTCTGAGTCCCCCCCGGATGACTGAGCTCCTCACCCTATCTCTAAGGGAGAGCCCAGACACACTACGGAGAAAACTCATTTCGGCCGCTTGTATCCGGGATCTCTTTCTTTCGGTCATGACCCAAAGCTCATGACCATAGATGAGGGTAGGAACGTTGATCGACCGGTAAATCGAGAGCTTTGCCTTTTGGCTCAGCTCTCTCTTCACCACAACGGATCGGTACAGCGCCCGCTTCACAGCAGACGTAGCACCAATCCGCCTGTCGAAAATTAAAATGGATAAAATGACACAGTTTATCTTTATGGTAATGACAATATATCTAATGAAATTTATAAAATTGGCAACCGCGCGGATGACTGGCGCATTACTATATTACAAACACACTATCACAATTTTTGCATGCTGATGTTTGCTTGTTGTGCAAATAAAGACAGGTAACAGACACTGTATTTATTCCCTTTGAACCAGCCACCAGAAAACAAGAGCTGGATTAAGCTCTAGTCTCCATGATAGTGAAGGATACCCAGCCTTTCACTATTGTGGATGACGTTGGATTCAGGACAGGCTGGAGAACCCCCTGGAGTACTGGGCTAATCATCGGTCACTGTACCCCAATCTGTACAAACTTGCACTTATTTATTTATGCACCCCGGCATCATCTGTGCCTTGTGAGCGTGTCTTTTCAAAGGCTGGAGAAGTAGTGTCAAAAAAGAAAAATCGTTTGAAACCAAAAACTGTGGAGAAATTGTTGTTTCTTAATAAAAATGCATGAAATCATCCAAGTTACACAAGCATTAGCCTATTCATTACCCCCTCCCTAGTTCCATAAGCATTTTCACTGTCATCTGCCTGATTAAGCCCATGCCATTTTTCTAGAGTCACGGAAAAACATTATTACACAACATGCCATATTACATGACACTACTATTTTGGGAATAATTAGACACAGAGAATACATTCAAACAATATTTTATTATACACATATGTGTATACAAAATTTATGTAGACAAATGATTTCGTCCTACACCTTTTGTGAAGTCATTCCCAAGAGCCATAATAGACAAATAATCAAATGCATCACACGTGTTAAGATACGGCTGGCTGTGATTATACACCTCGCCAGTAGGTGGTGTCGTGTGCACATGAAGCGTCAAGAAATGAACCCTTTCTCGAACCAGTTGGCTCAAGTGGTTCAATGCCTCATGAGGCTTCATCTCACCATCACTAGTTTTTAGTTTTCAACTTCTCTTAACCTGTTCACTCCTCTGTAACCAGCCAGTAATCAAGTCAGTTCAGTTCACCTCTCAATTACCAGCCACCACCCGACAAGTTTGCCTGTCACCAGTCATTAACCAGTCAGTTCTGTTCACCTCTCAGCCACCAGTCACTAACCAATCAATTTGTTCCACTCCCAGTCACCACCCTTCCTTAGACCAATTCCACCTGTTGCCAGCGATTAGTTTTCAACTCCGGTCACCTGTTAACTCCTCTATTTATTCCTGCCTCAGTCCACTCTTCAGGGCCAGATTATTTTGAGCCATTTGGTGAGTCTAATCCAGCGTTGTCTGTTTGCCTGCCTACCTGTGATTCTGACCCGATTCTGCCTCCTGATTTTCTGAGCCAGCCTGATCCCTGTATTACCTGCCTGTTTCCTGACCTTTTCTGCCTCCCATTTTCTGAGCCAGCCTGCCCCCTGCCTGATCTGATGCCTGCCTGTTTACCTGACCGGTTCTGTCTCCGGATATCTGAGCTTGCCTGATCGGATTATTCATACTTGCCTGTAACCGGACCTGGATCTGTTTTCTGGCTTTCTTCCCGGATTCTGCTCTGGACTTCCCTGCACTTCTGATTACCCGGTTTGTCTTTGGACTATTGTTTGGATTTCGAACTCTGTTTTTTCCTGTTCATCAGTCTGCCTGCCTGTCACTCCTATCCTTTTAATAAACTGTCTAAAACGTTTCTCTGCTTGGCAGGCTGAATTCTGGCTCCTCCGTTTCTGTTCTTGACATAATAGTTGTCTGTAAAATATATGAAGACGCTTCTAAACATTGACTGACATGTTCTGCTACATGTGATTCCCTATGTCTCTATTTTGAGGTTCATATGCTAAAAGAGCTGTGAGAGGAAGCATACAGGCTTATACAGCACATTCAAGAACCTGACTGCACTGTTCGGACTACACTTATCATGGTGACTGCTGAAGCACTTCTGCTTTGGCTAAAGAATCTTCTCCCAAAACAACGTTTTTGGATAGCTTAAGAGTTATACTTAAATTATTTAGATATCAGTCCAACTGTGCCATTACCGAGAATATACAACCCTGGAATGTATCTGATGCTATTGTGGATTTAACTTTAGAAGAAAGAAAACAGCCAAAACATTTATATGCTATTCAGTAACAGTACAGGAGCATATAGAGCATTTTTATCGCTGCATCAAAATGTACACAGATGCATCCCAGAATCCATGAGGTCAAAGGATTGTGTATATAATGCAGATGATTGCATTAATCCAATGAATTGAGAAGACCAGACCACTGAGAACCATTGTTTAATCAGATTCAAATTCATCATTAATCAATTTACAAAGAAATCATTCAGAAAGCCGTTCTTGGCTGCGCCTAGAAATTCGGTCCATAAAAGTTATGAACAGAATCGGTGACAAAGGGCAACCTTGGTGGAGTCCAGCTCTCACTGGAAACGAGTCCGACTTACTACCGGCAATGCGAACCAGGCATTGACACCGGTCATACAGAGACCTAACAGCCCTTATCAAAGGACCCGGTACTCCATACTCCTGGAGTACCCCCCACAGGACCCCCGAGGGACACGGTCGAATGCCTTCTCCAGATCCACAAAACATGTGTAGACTGGTTGGGCAAACTCCCATGCACCTTCCAGGATCCTGCTGAGGGTGTAGAGCTGATCCAGTGTTCCACGGCCAGGACAAAAACCACAGTGGTCTTCCTGAATCCGAGATTCAACTATCCGACGGACACTCCTTTCCAGAACCCCGGAATAGACCTTACCAGGGAGGCTTAAGAGTGTGATTCCTCTGTAGTTGGAACACACCCTCCCGTCCCCCTTTTTAAACAGGGGGACCACCACCCCAGTCTGCCAATCCAGGGGAACTGACCCCCGATGTCCACGCAATGTTGCAGAGTCACGTTAAACAACACAGCCCCACAACATCCAGAGCCTCAAGGGGGTGAATCTAATCCAACCCCGGGGCCTTGCCACCGAGGATCTTTTTAACCACCTCGGTGACCTCAGCACCAGAGATGGGAGAACCCGACCCGGAGTCCCGAGGCTCTGCTTCCTCAATGGAAGACGTGTTGGTGGGATTAAGGAGGTCTTCGAAGTATTCCGCCCACCGACACACAACGTCCCGAGTCGAGGTCAGCAGCACACCACCCACACTATAAACAGTGTTGGTACTGTACTGCTTCCCCCTCTTGAGACGCTGGACAGTGGACCAGAATCGCTTCGAAGCCGTACGGAAGTTGTTCTCCATGGCCTCTCCAAACTCTTCCCACTCAAGAGTTTTTGCCTCAGTGACCAGCCGACCCGCCTGCCGCTTTGGTAGCCAGTACACATTAGCTGCTTCCGGAGTCCCACAGGCCAATAAAGCCCGATAGTACTCCTTCTTCAGCTTGACAGCTTCCCTCACCGCCGGTGTCCACCAGCATGTTCGAGGGTTGCCGCCACGACATGCACCGCCAACCTTGCGGCCACAGCTCCGACTAGCCGCCTCAACAATAGAGGCATGGAACATGGTCCACTTAGACTCAGTGTCCGCCACCTCCCTCGGAACCTGTTCAGAGCTCTCCCGGAGGTGGGAGTTAAAGCTCCGTCTCACGGGGGACTCTGCCAGACGTACCCAGCCAACCCTCACAATACGTTTGGGCCTACCAGGTCTGACCAGCTTCCTCCCCCACCATTGGAGCCAGTTCACCACCAGGTAGTGGTCGGAGGAGAGCTCCGCCCCTCTCTTCACCCGAGTGTCCAAGAAATGCGGCTGCAGGTCAGATGAAACAACAAAATCGATCAATAGGGTGTCCTGGTGCCAAGAGCACATATGGACACCCTTATGCTTGAACATGGTGTTCGTAATGGACATTCCATGACAAGCATAGAAGTCCAACAACAGAACACCACTCGAGTTCAGATCAGGTGGGCCATTCGTCCCAACAACGCCCCTCTAGGTCTCATTGTCATTGCCCACGTGAGTGTTAAATTCCCCCAGAAGAACAAGGATGGGCACTCTCCAGTACCCCCTCGAAGGACTCCAAAAATTGTGGATAATCTGAACTGCTGTTTGGCACACAAGCACAAACAACAGTCAGAACCCGTCCCCCCACACATATGCGGAGGGAGGCGACCCTCTTGTTCACCAGGGTAAACCCCAACGTACAGGCACCAAGATGAGGGGCAACAAGTATGCCCACTCCTGCTTGGCGCCTCTCACCAGGTGCAACTCCAGAGTGGATGAATGTCGAGCTGCCACCCATTGCACAATGCACCCGACCCCTTTGGCCCCTCGGACAGGTGGTGAGCCCATTGGAAGGGGGACCCAAGTTTCGTTTTCAGGCTGTGCCCGGCCGGGCTGCATGGGTAAAAACCCGGCCACCAGGCGCTTGCCAGCATGCCTCACCTACAGGCCTGGCTCCAGAGTGGGGCCCCGGTGACCCACGTCCGAGCGAGGGAACACTACATCCATTTATTGTACTTATCTTGTTAAAGACTCCTCGAATAAATAGAGAAGTTGTATAAACTGTGCCAAAAAACACTTGTTAAAAGGCTGAAAATGGTATTTAGTCTGATGCAGTCCATAAAAACTTGAAATACATTTTCAGACAGACTGCAGAAAGGATACTCGTTTAAAACCCCCAATTACACAGGTGCTGGGTTCCAGGTACTAAGTGTTCACTTCTATACAGAAAGCCCATAATTTATTAATTTATTTATTTACTTTCTTTTCTCAGCTATCACATTATACATGTCAGTTTGAATAATAATACATATAATTTAGCAATGGTATCAAGGTGTTACTTTATTGTATCTGTTATCTGTCCGTTGGTTGTGCTGTTCTTTTTAGCAGATGGGAGTTTTGCTTACTGAAAGATGTTCTGAGGGCAGAAACTAATGGGATTGGTTCAATCAGGCAACCAATCAGAACAGAGGAGAGGCGCGCCTAACTAATTTGAAGTTAGCGAGAGACTGCCCTCGGACAAATTATGATTTATGTTACTCTGCTGCTAGCTTACTTCAGGCTAGTCCGGTGAAAATATATATAGGCCTACATTGTGTTGTAAATCATTTTAGCATGTCCAAAACACTTTGCCCCGTGTTAATAACAGACACCACATAGCCATTTTCATTTTAGATCTATAATTCTCTAACTTAGCCTAACCAGAGCGACCAGAGTTTTCTCTCATTGTAAAGCCGGGCGTACACTGTACGGGTTTTTGCCCTTTTCGGGCCGATTCTTCAGTCATGCGAGCATTTTTTGAATCGGGCCGAATTTCAGCTTGATCGTAGAGGGGGGGAGGAGGGGGGAGGATGGTCGGTGAAAATTCAAACATGTTTGAAATTCAGTCGGCCGTCGTGAGGTTTTCGTGAGCGCATCCTGCTGTTCAAGCAGAGCTACGAGGGAGCACCCTCCCCTCCTCTCTGTCCCCGCCAGGGGAGGGAGGGGAGCGGGCGTCCCAGAAGCGACCTCCGCCCGGCCCGGGACCTGCGGGACCCGGATGTCGGCTCGCGGGGGGGGAGAGGCGCCCCCTCGTAGCTCTGCTTGAACAGCAGGATGCGCTCACGAAAACCAGTACAGCTTTAAGCCGGGCGTACACTGTACGAGTTTTTCCCCTTTTCGGGCCGATTCTTCAGTCGTGCGAGTATTTTTTGAATCGGGCCAAATTTCAGCTTGATCGTAGAGGGGGGGAGGAGGGGGACTGGCTTCTCACGACTACCTCCCGATCAGGAATCGAACGATCGGTGAAAATCAAACATGTTTGAAATTCAGTCGGCTGTCGTGAGGTTTTCGTGAGCGCATCCTGCTATTCTAGCAGAGCTACGAGGGGGCGCCCTCCCCTCCTCTCCGTCCCCGCCAGCGGAGGGAGGGGAGTGGGCGTCCCTGAAGCGACCTACGCCCGGCCCGCTCGCGGGGGGGTTGGGGAGGGCGAGCGCTCCGGTCCGCGCAACGCGCTGGCCGCCTGTTTCGGCACTCCTCCGCGGTCCGCGCAACGCGCTGGCGGCCTGCTTCGGCACTCCTCCACTCGCGGGGGGGGGGGGGGGGGGGGGGGGAGGGTGCGGGCCGGGCGACCTGCCGTGCCGTGCGGCCGCCGGTGCGTCTCGTCCCTCCTCTCTCCCCTCCGTTCCCCCGACGCCCGGTGCCTCGTGCAGGCCTCGCCAGAGCTGGGCTCGACCCCCTGCTCTGGGTCCCTGTCACCCACCGTCGCTCACCTGCCTCTGCCACCACAGCGAGCAGTCCCAGAGGGGGCACGACGTACAGTGTGAGCAGTCCGGTCGCGTCCGAGCGTCGCGCCGCACAGATCGTGAGCGGTGAACTTTTTAAACCCCGCAGTTCCGTCGCACAGTTTGAGATGTATAGAAGTACCACGACTGAAAAACTCGTACAGTGTACGCCCGGCTTAAGTGGTGCTTTACGTTTTCAGAAACTCTGAATCTGGTGAATTCTCAACCGATTTCAGATAAATTAGCTGACTGAAGACGTCACCCCTTTAGGGGCTACATGAGACCAATTGATTGAATTAAAAGATTGATAGTCTAACTTAATACATAATTTCGATTTTGTATTGACAGTCAGAAAACTTCCAAAGCTACGTCCCAGGATTCCCGACTTTTGCTCGGCTTATGGGTGTGGAAATAAAAGGGCATTACAAACCAGATCCCGGGGAATTACCTTCCACAAGTAAGATTTTATGATAGTTAATCCTCATACTTTACAGTTACATTTTTTTCCCGCATAAACACATTATGTGCTAATGGGTAGCAGGGATGGAAGGGGAGAAAAGTACATTAAACACCCTGATTTCTAAAAGATCTGACTGAGGATATATATATATATATATATATATATATATATATATATATATATATATATATATATATATGTATAGATAGAGAGAGAGAGAGATGTGTGTATAATTTCTGTTTATTATATTAATATGTAACTGAAAATATATAACTGTGAGTATATATACCATCCCGTTAGACTTCAGTTTAAATGTTTTTGATCTGAATAAATATGTGTAATCTGTCTGAAAGGTCACCAGCATTGTGAACATATGATTTAAATTAAATCTGAGCTGCCTCCTATTCATTTTGACAGCAGATGTCTGATCTGTGGTCTGACCCAAGATGGCCGCCCTGTAGGCACGTCAGTCTAGCGGCCGGCAGCATACAATGGGGCGTCTACGTATATGATGTCTATGGTTGTTACTGTTTATTTTCATGGTCGCAATTCTCGCTTAGCTATAAGAATCTTGGCCGAGGGAGAAAGACGAGACGCCGGCCGCGCAGCACGGCAGACTTCCTGGCGCGCACCCCCCCCGCGAGCGGAGGGAGGGGAGCGGGCGTCCCTGAAGCGACCTCCGCCCGGCCCGCTCGCGGGGGCGTTGGGGAGGGCGGCAACGCGCTGGCCGCCTGTTTCGGCACTCCTCCGCGGTCCGCGCTGGCCGCCTGTTTCGGCACTCCTCCGCTCGCGGCGGGGGGGTGCGTTCCGGGCGACCTGCCGTGCCGCGCGGCCGCCGGTGCGTCTCGTTTCTCCTCTCTCCCCTCCGTTCCCCCGACGCCCGGTGCCTCCTGCGGGCCTCGCCAGAGCTGGGCTCGAACCCCTGCTCTGGGTCCCTGTCACCTACCATCGCTCGCCTGCCTCTGCCACCACAGCGAGCGGTCCCAGAGGGGGCACGACATACAGTGTGAGCAGTCCGGTCGCGTCCCAGCGTCGCCCCGCACAGATCGTGAGCGGTGAACTTTTTAAACCCGCGGTTCCGTCCCACAGTTAGAGATGTATATAAGTACCACGACTGAAAAACTTGTACAGTGTACGCCCGGCTACCTGAACTGACTTGTATTCTGTCTGACTGCAGCTTGGTCTGACCTAAGATGGCCACTCTGTCGGCACGCCTCTCAACCGAGAACGCGGCGTCTACGTATTCATGTCTGTGGTAACAACCGCTTGCTTCTCTCGCTAACTTCAAATAGACCCCTTGCATCTGACGTCACAGTCACGTGATCGGGGGCGCACGCCTCCATCTTGGTGGGCACGCTAGCCTGACAGCCCGTCTACTACATGACAAAATGGGTGATTTAGAGCGTACTTTTAGTTAGTTTATTTTTGGAATCTAAACAATGCCTACGACTTGTTGTGCTCCCGGTTGCACAGAGAGGCATTCCAAATCGTTGGATGTACGTTTCTGTCGTTTACCAAAGGATGAGGAAAGAAGAAAGAAATGGATATTTTCAATGAAAAGAGCGCAGGCAGACACTCCAAATGGACTGGGGGAGCCATCATACTACGAGAGAATTTGCAGTCTACACTTCATCTCCGGTAAATACAACTTAATTCTGCTCTATTCATTGTTCTACTTAAATAGCGGCGGAGGGGAGGTGGCGATCGCTACACGGGCCGGAGAAGCGGAGTTAATGCGCTACAGCAGCCGCCGCTGTCTGAAGCAGCAGACAGCGGCGGCTCTCCGGCCGGTGTAGCGATCGCTACACCGGCCGGAGAAGCCGCTGTTGCTGCTGTAGCCGCCGCTGTCTGGAGCAGCACCCGCTTCTTGCTGCTCCAGACAGCGGCGGCTCTCCGGCCAGTGTAACGATCGCCACCTCCCCTCCCGCCCGTTCACGGGCATACACTCTACGAGTTTTTCAGTCGTGGTACTTATATTCAGCTACGGAACCGCGGGGTTTAAAAGATCACCGCTCACGACCTGTGTACGGCGCGACCGGAGTGCTCATACTGTTCGTGCCCCGGTGGGTGACAGGGACCCAGACCACGGGAGGCACCGGGCGTCAGGGGGAACGGAGGGGAGAGAGGAAAGACGAGACGCGCCGCCGGCCGCGCGGCACGGCAGACCGCCCGGCCCGCACCCCCGTACGGAAAAAGACGGCCAGCGCGTACAGTGTACGCCCGGCTAAGTTATGAGAATAAAAAACATTAGACTCACCCTTCCACGGACAACTGCTACATCATTCAGGTAACAAACAGACAGTTCACGTATCCATCCGGCAGTGAACTGTTTGTGCGCTTCCAAACTCTTGTAGGCCTTCATCTGATCGCCACTGTACGTTGGGGTGGGTGACAACACAAGGTAGTTCACCAGATCCGCACAGCAAACTGATGGCCAATCATCGGGATTACTAGAAAAAACCTTATCAGGAAGAGCCAAAGGGTCCGCATTACCGATCCTTGCACATTTAGCGAAGTAAGCTGCCTTATCAGAAGGCTGTAACTCATCCACGTAAGACTTTGTTTGCATGTTGGCGCGTTGTGTAGACAATGGCATGCCAACCAATATGGCCGCCACGCAAGGGGTTCTGGGTAACGAGTCACGTGGTTGCAAGGGGTCTATTAGTTAGGCACGCCTCTCCTCTGTTCTGATTGGTTGCCTGATTGAACCAATCCCATTAGTTTCTGCCCTCAGAACATCTTTCAGTAAGCAAAACTCCCATCTGCTTCTTTTTACATCTCTCTTTCCAAGTGATGAAGCAGACTGAAGACGTTTTATCATTCTTTCCCTTTTATCTCTTCTTTCTTTTACCTCTTCTCTTTCATTTTTTTCTCTTCTTGTTCTTCCTTTACTCTCCTACTTTCCCATTGTAGTGTCCACATAATTTGAAATACTCCCCGCAGGAATCACAATAAAACTATTTACATGCATAAATCAAGCGGAGCACTACGGCGAAAGCTGATTTCTCCACTTGGGAAAGTAAAATCTGTCGAGCTCTATTTGGCATTAAGACATCAATTCTTATTGCCACATTGCTAGACAGGACACTGGGAAAAAATAAAATAAATAAAATAAAACACCCCGATTAATAACTGATAAAAACGAGTTTGTATTGATGGCACTGTGTAAGATCCTCCATTGGAGATCACCAGTTTGTTCTTTTATTGGAGGCTTCACTGGGGTGCTCTTCCAACAAGTTTGCGCAACTGTGGTAAACGGCTTTCTGGTCAATATCGAATAAAAACATTTTCTGGCGGTCCAGGCTAGAGAGCAGAGGTCCACTTTGCTCTGGGAAATCAGGATCCAGGATCAGGCCAGGAAAGGAATCCGTTGGATCCAGTTGGCTCTCTCCTTCACATTACGCATGTAGGAGGCTCCTCTCCTTGGCCGACAGCTTTCCGCTCAGGAGGTCTAGGAAGCGCTGCACAAGCGTGGCAGACCGTACCCCCATCACGGAACCCGTGGCCTCAATGTTGGAGAGAGACGATCCTGCAGTCTCCTACAGCTGTTTAACGGTTGTTATCTTGGATCGGAGCAGCGCCTCCAAAAGCCCTGGTCCTTTGCCATCACACATCCAGCCTTAACCCACATATTAAAGGCTTCTGTAAAAGTCAGTGCAGAGAGTTTGGAATGGTTTTAGTTTAAACAGGGCACATTATTTAAAAACACCCTGATAAAACATAGGCAATACCCTTAACTTTAAAAGATTTACATCTGTTAAAAACAGAACAGATGTATTGTGAACACATCTAAAAATGCAGCTGGCCATGTCCCTCCACTCTAAGTCAAGGGCCCACATCTTGGATGTGAAAGTGCTTGGAGGATGTTTTTAGTAAATGACACATGTATGGGAGTTTGATGAGAACACTAATTACACATTTATTTCTGTTCCTGAATAGAAGACAAAGACTCGTGTCTGCCAACCATCTTCACGGAGTGTTTTATTGGGAGTAAGATGTTCATTGCCCAAGCCAGAACTGAACATTCATTACCATCCAGCTCATCATCCAGCCTGCAAGCGGGAAACAGGGAGAGAACTGGGGATGAAGAAGCCAGAGAACTCTTCAACGGGAGGAGTTGCCTGCGCAATTAGATTCATGTCTGTCTTGTGCACTGAATGGCATGAAGGCTTTGCGTTAACTTAAGTTAACTTTGCGTTCCTGATGTTCTGACTCTTCTCATATTGTGTTACTGTTTAACTGCTCTGTTCCACTGACTTACATGTTTGATTTTCTGTGTTATGACATCTACACTGTGATGTTGCATTATATTGATCAATATGGTTTTATGATAAAGAATGGAAACTGTCAGCTTCAAACACACACCAAGACCTACAGTTTATACATTCTTTTGATTTGGTATAGGAAGAACCAGGATCTGATTGGCTCTACAGATCCTTTAATATTAGATGGTAATGGTAACTCCTAGATTCAATACGGGGTCTTCTTGCTCAGATTGGCCGAGAGTGGGATTTCACTTGAGGGTCTCATCAGTTTTTACCATTTTCTTAGATAGGATGGATTTTTCTGATGGGAAAGGCCCTGCCTGCCCTGTGATGCCCCCTACTGCTACTCTTGGGTTTGTAAGGTTTAGAAGTGATGGATGATTGTCCATGGAAATGGAGAGTGGAGGACCAAGTAGAAGGTTTTCAGGGGTGGGGGTAGAGTAGACGGATTTGACCTTGGTTACTGAACAGGTTTAGCTTACCTACTCTAATCTAAAATTAAAATAATGTGTGCGTAGGAACCTAAAACAGGCCTAACTCAATTAGTTGAAACCCAAATTGTAGATAAATGCTAAACCTTTGATCTTGTGGGTTAAAACTCTATGAAGCATTCGTGTTGATCATTACTAAAAGTTCCAGCACTGCCCTGTTCCAACACGGGAACCTTTTGGGGTCCCACATTATGAGTTTACTGAAATGGTTCCTTTGTGTTTTGTTCACATATTCATGTGATGGGTCATCTTGTTTTGTGTGTGATCACACAGATAAAACATTATCCATGTGATCAAAAGGGTGGAGTGTTAATGGAGTATTATTCTGAAGTCACTATGGCCTCACGCCACTGAGTGGCGTGAGGCCATAGTGACATGGAGGAGGCTTGGAGACATGATGGCTGTGTATGAGATTCAC
This sequence comes from Fundulus diaphanus, assembly GCA_037039145.1. NCBI lineage: Eukaryota > Metazoa > Chordata > Actinopteri > Cyprinodontiformes > Fundulidae > Fundulus > Fundulus diaphanus. The sequence continues at coordinate 56,058,857 of CM073133.1, read as the reverse complement.
TATTTGCTGATTGCAAGGCCAAATGCTGCGTATCTACTGTGCAGGATGTTGATTGTCTAGGATAGACTGTCTTTGTTTTGTCCCATGCCAAAGCCACTATCAAGTATTAGGGAGAGCCGAAAGCGAGGAGAGGCAGAGACAGGGCAGACGCAGACTGCAGCGGGACCGCGGGCTGCGATTACTTTCCATCTACGTGAACTCTGCTCTGTTTCTCAATGAGAGTGCTGGAACTTCATCACTCCGCCGTCTCCTTATTCAGTAACTCTGGGAGGTCAGTTATTATTGTTTAGAATTCCAACCACACCTGCCAAGCTCAAACTGGATCTTAGAGAACTTGAAAGAGAGCCAAAACTCGACCAAGTTGGTAAGAATGTGGAACACCACTATGCAATGGAGGTCTCCCAGTTAAACAAGAGGGAACATGAAGGCCACTCTGCTCCTCCAACTCCGTGTAAGACTCAGATAGGAAAGAAAACAAAGCCAGATGAAACAAGCGAATCTCCCGTTTCAAATGAAGCCATTCTTCAAGCCATTTTAAATCTTGAAAAGAGAGTGGAGAATCAGCTTGTGGAGCTGAAGAAGTAAATGAGGCAGAGTGGCACAATGCTTGCTAACTTAGCAAAAGCATTCCAGTTTAACGCAGAAGAAGTTCAGGAATGTAAAGAAAATGTGAAAAAAATTGGAGGAACACAATGTTTCCTTGAAGAAAAAAGTTTCTGAGTTGACCGAGCGAGTCCAAGAGCAAAAAAGATATAGAATGAGGTGGTTGGTGTCTCCGCATCAAAGGTTTGGAGGAAAGAGAGGGAGAGGACATCCGCACCACATTCTTCAGAAAATTGTCCCTAACCTAAAGAGAAAAATTAAAGATGCGGTGGACATAGTGCATAGGCTTGGAAGGAAAACTGACAACAGAAAACGACACGTCATGATTCTTTTGACCCACAGACAAGTGAAAGAAGACATCTGGAAGAGAAGCAAAGGTTCGGCTGTTTGCAAAGAAGCAGGGATCCAGTTTGCTGAGATGATGCCAAAAGAAGATCTGGAGGAAAGGAGAAGGCTGTCACCAGAGATCGAGCAGGCCAGGCGAGCAGGGAAACCAGCCTTTTTCCGAGGTCCACACGGCTTCATTGAGGGACATAGGATTGGAGACGGCTAAGAGAGGCAATAATTCGTTTTCATTCGGTTCTTTAAATGTTCGGGGCATCAAAGACATTGTGAAAAGAAAAGCACTCTTTTTGTTTTGTAAAGTGCAAAACTGTCACTGTTTTCTGTTACAAGAAACTCATTCAGCAGAAGTTGATGAAACGTTCTGGGCTAACCAATGGGGCGACAGGATATTATTCAGTCATGGTTCAAATAAGTCAGGTGGTGTTGCTATCTGCTTTAACAAGTTTCCAGGGGAGATTTTAACACACAAAGCAGATGTAGCAGGACATTGGATAATTGTGGTTTTAAAAGTAGAGGATAGGTTGTCTTTTATTACAGATGTCTACGGATACAATAATGAAATGCCAAATAAAAGGTTACTGGACAAAATAACCGATGTCATAATGGATCTTAAAATCCTTTATCCCACAAGCAATTTAGTGTTTGGGGGTGGGGGGGGGGGGTGGACTGGAATATGAGTCCAGATGAATGGATTGATAGATGGCCTTCAAGAACAGGTAGAACAAGACTCAACGAGATTATCTATAATTTCATGGCAAGCAATAATCTGATATCTGGAGAGAGAAAAATCCCGATAGAAAAGAGTTCACATGGTTTAAACCAAATCATATCAAATCTAGAATTGATTATTGGCTTGTTAGTTTTGAAATATCCAGGCTTGTTTCAACCATTTCTAAAACTCCACTTTCACATCACTGCTGCATAATCCTAGCACTAGAACCCTCCATAAAATCACATAATAACAAGAGCTATTGGAAATTGAATGCAAATTTATTGATTAATGAGGACTACTGTTCAAAAACAAGGGAAATAATTCATGGTATTGAAAGGGGTGAAACATTTCAAAATTATGTAAGTAAATGGGAATATATTAAAATTTAGAGAAGAAGAAATTAGAGAATTTTCTATTTATTTTAGCAAAACACTACAGAGAAAAAGGAAAGAATTTGAAAGCAACATACTGAGGGATATTTCCCAATACTGTGGTTCACTGGAAGATAAAGACCCGAATAAGAACAGGTTAATTCAGCCCCAAAATCATCTGGATAAACTTTATTTGGAAAAAGCTGAAGGAGCTTTCATAAGATCCAAAGCAAGATGGTTAGAGGAGGGGAAAAAGAATTCAGCATATTTTTGGAAATTAGAAAAAAGTAGACAGGAAAGAAATTCAGTAGCTTGTCTCTTAATCAATGGAACAGAATACAAAGATCCGAAGAACATTGAAAATGAGATTTTCCATTTTTACTCCACCCTCTTCGACTCCAGTTCTATTGCGGATGATGATTCAATATTTGATCAAATCAAAGAATTTACTCCACAAATTGATTGAAATTGAATTCCTGGAAAAGTTCATGTGACTCTGATTTTAGGATTGACGAATTAGCTATTGGCAAAATGTCCCTGAACAATTTGTATAATCTGATTGATTTTGACTTTGTAAAGTGCCTTAAGATGACATGTTTCATGAATTTAAGGGAAATCCTTTTTAAAGTCATTAAAGAATGTCTGGAGAATGGTGAACTGACAGCAAGTATGAAGCAGGGGCTGATAACTTTAATTCCCAAGTCTGGTAAAGATCAAAGGTTGGACAACTTGAGACAGATAACTCTGCTTAACGTTGGTTATAAAATATTCTCAGGAGCCATCACCGCTAGACTTAAAGGCCTTTCAGCAGTTAGTGAATCACAAGGTTTTTTGAAGGGACGACCCATTCACAATATTAGATTAGTACTAGACTTAGAGTATAAAGAACTGATACAAAAAGAGGGTTTTATTCTTTTAGATTTTTATAAAGCATTTGATTCTTTGAAACACATTTATGCTGAAAACTCTACATCATTTTGGATTTGGCAATAAATTTATTAAAGCGATCACATTTTATACAAAGGAATAAATTGTTCAGTTACTCATGGTAACCCCCGTTATTGTTTATTCTGGTTGCAGAAATTCTTTCAATCTGTATTCAGAACAGTGTTATCCAAGGTATTTCAGTGTTGAACAAACAAATTAAAATCAGTCAATTAGCTGATGATACCACTCTGTTTTTAAAAATGAAGGACAAATTCCATTAGCTTTAGAGTTAATAAATGATCTGTTTCAGGTTTAAATTTAAATAAATGTGAACTATTGCCACTACACAATCCAACAATGCAATCCCTACATAATATTAAGAGGTAAAATATGTAGGTATAGTTATCTCCAAAAATATAAAAATAAATGAGAATTTGAACTTTGTGAAGAAATTTGATAATTGCAAATGTATTTTAAATATTTGGTTAAGGAGAGACATTTCTTTATTTGGTAGGGTGTTACTTTCCAAAATGGAGGGTCTGTCTAGAATAATTTACTCAGCCTCTTCTCTGCCCGTGTCAAGGCATTTAATCAAGAGAACTAATGATATTCTTCTGAAATTCATTTGGAGGAATAGATGCCATTACAAAAGAAAAGAAGATGTGGTTAAATCATGGGATGAAGGAGGTGTCACGATTTGTCTACGGATGAACTCAGAACCACACACACGGGATTAAAATTGAGAGTTTGTATTGAAGGAATGATGGGTGGTGGATGATGTGATCGGAGAGGCAGGACTGCACAGGAACAGGAGTGTAGGTGATGGCAGGAGCTGACGGCCCGGAGCCAGAGTTCATGGAGCCAGAGACAGGCAGCAGTGTCCACAGCTTGGCAGAGAATAGACTGGTCAGGGGAACAGCAGTGTTCGCAGCTTCTCAGAGGCATGTAACGGTGTCCACGGCTTTTCAGAGACAGGCAGCAGGACTAACCTTAAACGAGAAAAAAGAAGAGGCAGGTAGTGATGGGACATCTGAAGCAAGGCTTCAAGGCGTGTACTGAGTAAAAAGGGGCGTGACAGATGAAGACCCGCTTCGGAGCTTGTGTCATATTGAGGAAAATCACGTGATCAACAACAAACGAGGCCTCGCGTTACATCTCCCACGTCATTGCTCCATTTTGCGTGTCATTTTTCAAAATAAAAGCGCGATGAACCCTGTTGCTTCGTGGGTTGTAGTAGGTGGTTTGGTAGCGCGTCAGCAGAGCAGTTTTCATCAGCAGTGTTTGAAATGGAGCCGTCAAAAAAGAGAAAAACCTCCCATATGTGGGAGTACTGTGAGATGACAGATCACAATAAGGTTTGTATAATGTTTGCACAAGATCTGTCTACATTTGCATCATTCATACCAACTTTGTTTTAACTTCCACATCCTTTGATTTCAGGTGAAATGTTTGGTGTGTGAAAGGGTGTTGGTCTACAACAACAACACATCATCAATGATTAGGCATTACAGGGCTATGCATGAAAATAAGCACACTTCAACAGAAGACAACCGGACAGAGTATGATCTTGTCTTATGTGTTTTAAATTATTTCATTCATATCATATATCTATAAGGATATTATTGTGGCATTTCAGTTTTTTTATATTTATGTGTCTTACAGGTTCTAGGAAGCAGGTGCTAGATGAGGCTGTGTTAAAGGTATACTATGGAGGAGTGGCAACATTGTTTAATGATTCACTAAAGTGTAAAAAGGTGTTTTTGGGAAAATTTGACTCTTTTGAACATTTAGCTCTCCAGGTAAAGAGCCCGGTACGAACTATGTTTCTGAATGTTTACAGGCCTCCTAAGTCCACATCAAACTTTTTTAATGATTTTAGTGACCTTCTGTCTGTGATATGTGTTGATTATGACTGTTTAATTATTGTGGGAGACTTCAACTTTCACGTTGACAACCCTGAAGACAGAAGTGCAAAAGAACTGTGTGACACACTTAGAAACTTTAATTTAACTCAGCATGTTAAACAGCCAACACACAAGCAGGGACATATTTTAGACTTGATCATCACTAAAGGTCTAAACATTTCACAGGTCAATGTAACTGATGTTGCCTTATCCGATCACTTCTCCGTTACGTTTGCATGTATCATTACCAGTGACTCATTTAGCCAAAGGGACATCGTAAGAAAACGCACCTTTAAGGACAATGCCACAGAAACTTTTATTCAAGCTTACTCTGCTACCTCAACCTTGGGCTGCAACTTAATAGATGAGCTAGTAGATACCTTTCATTCTAAAGTCTCAGACATCATTGACTGCATTGCTCCAGTCAAAGTGAAGGTTGTTTCCGGAAGAAAAAATCTCCTTGGAGAAATGCTCCAGCAGTTAGAGGTGAAAAAAGGGAATGTAGGAAAGCTGAACGCAGGTGGAGAAAGAACAGACTCCAGGTTCACTATGACATCTATAAACAGAGACTTTACAGATATAACTTACAACTGAAAAACGCAAGAGAATCTTTCTTGATTTCTGATAAACAGATTGATTTGTTTTGTCTCACAGAAACCTGGCTACAAGAGGACTACGTTAGTATAAATGAGTCAACTCCCTCCAATTATTCAAATTTCCACATTCCCAGATCTGTGGGAAGAGGAGGAGGAGTGGCCGCCATCTTTCAGTCTGATTTATTAATTAGTCCCAGGCCAATTAATAACTACAGTTCTTTTGAACATTTAACCCTCAGTTTCCCTCATCCAAACTGCAAAGCAATAAAACCTCTTCTGTTTGTTGTTTTGTATCGTCCACCAGGCCCTTATACTCAGTTTTTGGATGAGTTGTCAGATTTCTTATCTGATTTGGTGTTAAATACTGATAAGGTTATTATAGTGGGTGATTTTAACATCCATGTTGACACAGAATGTGATAACCTTAGTGTAGCCTTTAAAACTATCCTAGATTCAATTGGTTTTGCTCAAAATGTGCATAAACCGACGCACTCTTGGCTCCATACTTTAGACCTTGTGCTGACATATGGCATTGATTGTGAAGAATTAACAGTATTTCCTCACAACCCTGTCCTATCTGATCATTTTTTAATAACATTTGAGTTTAATCTAACTGAGTTCTCCACCCCCAAAAGAGGGTTCCATTATAGTAGATCTTTATCGGATAATGCTGTATCAAAACTTAAAGAGTCTGTCCCCTTTTTAATATCCTCCGTATTGCAGAAATGCCCAGTAGATGGCAGCAATGTTGTTTCTTCCAATTCACAAATAGATGTCTTTGTAAACGGTATGACTTTGTCATTGCGTTCTGCATTAGACAATGTAGCTCCCTTGAAAAAGAAGGTGATTATTCACAGGAAGCTGGCTCCTTGGTTTAATTCAGAGCTGCATTCCTTGAAGCACAATGTTAGGAAATTGGAGAGAAAATGGCGCTCTACACACCAAGAGGAATCCTACCTAATCTGGAGGGACAGTCTATTGTTGTATAACAAGACCATTCGCAGAGTTAGAGCAGCATATTTTTCATCATTAATTGAGGAGAATAAGAATAATCCTAGATTTCTCTTCAATACAGTTGCCAAACTTACCCAGAGCCACAGCTCTGTTGATCCAGCCATCCCCTTAGCTCTTAGCAGTAATGATTTTATGGGATTCTTCATAAATAAAATTGATTCCATTAAAAATAAAATAATTGGCATCCTCCCAAACATGATTACCTCGTCCTCAGTAAGTGAGGCAGCATTGGAGGAATCCTTAGAACCTGCGCAGTGTCTGAACTGTTTAAAAGCAGTAGAGCTTTCTGAGCTATCTAGAATATTAGCTTCATCTAAACCTTCTACCTGTATGTTAGACCCAATCCCAACCAAGTTGTTTAAGGAGGTATTCCCTCTGATCAGTGGTCCTATTTTAGACATGATTAATCTATCCTTAGTAAATGGATATGTACCACAGGCTTTTAAAGTAGCTGTTATTAAACCTTTACTTAAGAAACCTTCTCTTGATCAAGATGAGCTAGTAAACTACAGACCTATATCTAATCTTCTTTTCTTATCTAAAATTCTTGAGAAAGTAGTTGCTAATCAACTTTGTGAACATTTACAAAGTAATGACCTACTTGAGGAGTTTCAGTCAGGCTTTAGAGCTCATCATAGCACTGAAACAGCTCTGGTGAAGGTCACCAATGATATTCTCATGGCCTCAGATAATGGACTTGTGTCTATACTTGTCCTGTTAGATCTCAGTGCTGCATTTGATACAGTTGATCACAATATTCTCCTACAAAGACTTGAGCATACTGTAGGGATTAAGGGAAAAGCATTAGGCTGGTTTAAATCTTTTCTGTCGGACAGATTCCAGTTTGTTCATGTTAATAATAAATCTTCTTCAAACTCTAGGGTCACCTGTGGAGTACCACAGGGTTCAGTCCTTGGACCAATTCTATTTACTATATATATGCTTCCGGTTGGCAAAATTATCAGACAGCATGGGATTAATTTCCACTGTTATGCTGATGACACTCAGCTATATTTATCCATAAATCCTGATGAATCCAATCAGTTACTTCGACTGCAGTCATGTCTTGATGACATCAAAAGCTGGATGACTTTAAATTTCCTGCATTTAAATTCTGACAAGACAGAAGTTGTAATCTTTGGGCCAGAGTCCTCAAAAAATAAACTTCTTAATCAATCACTTAATCTGGATGGCATTAACTTGGCCTCTGGTAATAAAGTTAAAAACCTTGGTGTTGTTTTCGACCAAGACATGTCATTTAAATCCCATATTAAACAGGTTTCCAGAGTTTCCTTTTTTCACCTCCGGAATATCGCCAAAATTAGAAACATTCTGTCCAGGGGTGATGCTGAAAAACTAGTCCATGCATTTGTTACTTCAAGGCTGGACTATTGTAATTCTTTACTATCAGGAAGTCCACAAAATGCAGTTCGAAGTCTTCAGCTGATCCAAAATGCTGCGGCAAGAGTCCTGATGAAAATCAACAAGAGGGATCATATTTCTCCAATTTTAGCTTCCCTTCATTGGCTTCCTGTTAAATCAAGAATAGAATTTAAAATTCTTCTTCTAACGTATAAAGCCCTTAATAATCAAGCTCCATCATATATCAGAGCTCTGATTACCCCGTATGTTCCTAACAGAGCACTTCGCTCTCAGACTGCAGGTCTGCTGGTGGTTCCTAGAGTCTCTAAAAGTAGAATGGGAGGCAGATCCTTTAGCTATCAGGCTCCTCTCCTGTGGAACCAACTCCCAGTTTTGGTCCGTGAGGCAGACACCCTATCTATTTTTAAGACTAATCTTAAAACTTTCCTTTTTGACAAAGCTTATAGTTAGAGTGGCTCATGTTACCCTGAGCTATCTCTATAGTTGTGCTGTGATAGGCCTAGGCTGCTGGAGGACATCAGGGTCTAATTTTCTCACTCTACTGATTTCTACTGTTCTTCATTCTACGGTTCTCCAGTTTTGCATTGTATTACATTGAAATGACTGTCGTCATTTCAGCTTTTAACTTTTTGCTCTCTCTCTTTTTCTTCATAGTAGGTACACCTGGTCTGGCGTTCTGTTAACTTTGACATCATCCAGAGAAGACGGCTCACCCGTTACTACCATCTAATGTAGAACAGATTACTAGATCAATGTGTGCTTCTGTGCTTTTTGTCTCTCTTGTTGTGTCTCTGCTCTGTCTTCTGTAACCCCAGTCGGTCGAGGCAGATGACCGTTCATACTGAGCCCGGTTCTGCCGGAGGTTTTTTTTTTCCCGTTAATGGGTGGTTTTTCTTCCCACTGTCGCTTCATGCTTGCTCAGTATGAGGGATTGCAGCAAAGCCATGTACAATGCAGACGACTCTCCCTGTGGCTCTACGGTTCCCCAGGAGTGAATGCTGCTTGTCGGGACTTTGATGCAATCAACTGGTTTCCTTATATAGGACATTTTGACCAATCTGTATAATCTGACCCAATCTGTATAATATGATTGAACTTGATTTTGTAAAGTGCCTTGAGATGACATGTTTCATGATTTGGCGCTATATAAATAAAATTGAATTGAATTGAATTGAATTCTCAGAGATCATCAAGAAAAACATTAATAATGCTCGTGTCTTATTTGCCACAGTCGACAGATTAACAAATCCTCCTGTGTCAGTGGCTTCCGAACTCCACTCCACTAGGGCCTGCAACAAATTTGCTAACTTCTTTACTGAAAAAATCCAAAAGATTAGAGGATCAGTTTGTACATCCATACTAAGTTCAGTACCAAAGTTGTCTCCTACCAGAATTGATTTTGACCAAATGTCCCAATTCAGCCAAATAAACCACAAAAGCTTAGAGCAGATCATTCAGCAGCTAAGTTCCTCCTCAAGCTGCCTTGATGTTCTACCCACAGCTTTCTTTAAAAAAGTTTTACCTGTCATAGCGTCTGATTTGACTCAGATAATAAACACGTCCCTTCTGTCAGGTGTTTTCCCCCAGTCCCTAAAAACAGCAATTATCAAACCACTGCTGAAAAAGAACAATTTAGACAAACTTCTACTCCAGAACTACAGGCCCATCTCAAACCTCCCCTTTTTTATCAGTAAGATTATTGAAAAAGCTGTGTTTCAACAATTAAACACCTTCTTAACAACGACCAGTCGCTTTGACGTTTTCCAGTCTGGCTTCCGCGCTCACCACAGTACAGAGACCGCCCTTATCAAGGTGTTTAATGACATCCATATAAATACAGACTGTGGAAGAACCACCGTGCTGGTACTATTGGACCTCAGTGCAGCATTTGATATTGTTGATCACTCCATCCTGTTAGAGCGCTTGGAAAACTGGGTCGGCCTCTCTGGTACAGCACTCCACTGGTTTAAATCCTACTTAAAGGACAGGGACTTTTTTGTGTCAGTAGGTAACTTTACATCCCAGACGACAAAAATTACATGTGGGGTTCCCCAAGGGTCCATCCTGGGTCCCCTCCTTTTCAATATCTACATGCTCCCTCTAGCTCAGATAATAAAAAACAACATCATCAGCTACCATAACTATGCAGACGACACACAGCTCTACATCACCATGTCACCAGGTGACTATAAACCAGTTCAAGCACTGAGTAAATGCCTTGAAGAAATCAATACGTGGATGTGCCAAAATTTTCTTCAATTGAATAAAAACATTCTGGTCCACTATACGGCGTCTCAGGAGGGGGAAGCAGTGCAGTACCAACACTGTTTACAGTGGGGGTGGTGTGCTGCTGACCTCGACTCGGGACGTTGTGTTTCGGTGGGCGGAATACTTCGAAGACCTCCTTAATCCCACCAACACGTCTTCCATTGCGGAAGCAGAGCCTGAGGACTCTGGGTTAGGTTCTCCCATCTCTGGTGCTGAGGTTGCCGAGGTTGTTAAAAAGCTCCTCGGTGGCAAGGCCCCGGGGGTGGATGAGATTCGCCCGGAGTACCTTAAGGCTCTGGATGTTGTGGGGCTGTGTTGGTTAACGCGGCTCTGCAACATTGCGTGGATATCGGGGGCAGTTCCCCTGGACTGGCAGACTGGGGTGGTGGTCCCCCTATTTAAAAAGGGGGACCGGAGAGTGTGTTCCAACTACAGGGGAATCACACTCTTAAGCCTCCCTGGTAAGGTCTATTCGGGGGTTCTGGAAAGGAGGGTCCGTCGGATAGTCGAATCTCGGATTCAGGAAGAGCAGTGTGGTTTTCGTCCTGGCCGTGGAACACTGGACCAGCTCTATACCCTCAGCAGGATTCTGGAGGGGGCATGGGAGTTTGCCCAACCAGTCTACATGTGCTTTGTGGATCTGGAGAAGGCATTCGACCGTGTCCCCCGAGGGATCCTGTGGGGGGTACTCCGGGAGTATGGAGTACCGGACCCTTTAATAAGGGCTGTCAGGTCTCTGTACGACCGGTGTCAGAGTCTGGTCCGCATTGCCGGCAGTAAGTCGGACTCGTTTCCGGTGAGAGTTGGACTCCGCCAAGGCTGCCCTTTGTCACCGATTCTGTTCATAACTTTTATGGACAGAATTTCTAGGCGCAGCCAAGGTGTTGAGGGTTTTGGTGGCCTTAGGATTGCGTCTCTGCTATTTGCGGATGACGTGGTCCTATTGGCTTAATCAGGGCGTGATCTACAGCTCTCACTGGAGCGGTTCGCAGCCGAGTGCGAAGCGGCCAGGATGAAAATCAGTGCCTCCAAATCCGAGACCATGGTCTTGAACCGGAAAAGGGTAGAGTGCCTTCTCCGGGTTGGGGAGGATGTGCTGCCCCTAGTGGAGGAGTTCAAGTATCTTGGGGTCTTGTTCACGAATGAGGGGAGGATGGAGCGGGAGATCGACAGGCGGATTGGTGCAGCGTCTGCTGTGAAGCGGGCGCTGTACCGATCCGTTGTGGTGAAGAGAGAGCTGAGCCAAAAGGCGAAGCTCTCGATTTACCGGTCGATCTACGTTCCTACCCTCATCTATGGTCACGAGCTTTGGGTCGTGACCGAAAGAACGAGATCCCGGATACAAGCGGCTGAAATGAGTTTTCTCCGTAGTGTGTCTGGGCTCTCCCTTAGAGATAGGGTGAGGAGCTCAGTCATCCGGGGAGGACTCAGAGTAGAGCCGCTGCTCCTCCACGTCGAGAGGAGCCAGTTGAGGTGGCTCGGGCATCTGGTCAGGATGCCTCCTGGATGCCTCCCTGGTGAGGTGTTCCGGGCACGTCCCACCGGGAGGAGGCCCAGGGGAAGACCCAGGACACGCTGGAGGGACTATGTCTCCCGGCTGGCCTGGGAACGCCTTGGGATTCCTCCTGAGGAGCTGGCCCAAGTGGCCGGGGAGAGGGACGTCTGGGCCTCCCTACTGAAGCTGCTACCCCCGCGACCCGACCCCGGATAAGCGGAAGAAGACGGACGGACGGACGGAATAAAAACAAAACAGAAGTAATAATATTTGGACCAATAGAGGAGAGATCAAAGGTTAGCACACAGCTTCAGCTGCTTCAGCTAGGAACCACTGATCAGGCCCGAAATCTGGGTGTAGTGATGGACTCAGACCTGAACCTCCAAAAGCATCTAAAGACAGTTACAAGGTCGGCTTTCTATCACCTGAGGAACATTTCCAGGATTAAAGGACTAATGTCTCAGAAGGATCTGGAAAAACTAATCCATGCGTTTATATTTAGTAGAATTGATTACTGCAACGGTGTTTTCACAGGTCTTCCCAAAAAGTGGATCAGACAGCTACAGCTGATCCAGAACGCTGCTGCCCGCGTCCTCACTAAGACTAAGAAAGTAGAGCACATAACCCCAGTTCTAAAGTCCTTACACTGGCTCCCTGTATCTCAGAGAATAGACTTTAAAATACTTCTGTTAGTCTATAAATCCCTAAATGGCTTAGCACCTAAATACATCACAGATTTGTTATCAGCGTATCAACCATCCAGGCCATTAAGGTCTTCTGGCTCCAGCCTGCTCTGCATACCTAGAACCAGAACTAAACAAGGAGAAGCAGCATTTAGTTCCTATGCTCCACTTATCTGGAACAAACTTCCAGAAAACTGTAAAAGTGCTGAAAGCCTGAGTTCCTTTAAATCAAGATTAAAAACACATTTGTTTAAAATTGCCTTTGACTGTTCTAGTTAAACTTTTTTACTGTTTTTAATTTTCTTTTTTGTTACTACATTCTATCCCTACTTGCTTTTATTCTATTTTCTATCTACATTTTATTATTTTGCTATATCTTAATCATGTAAAGCACTTTGTATTGTCTTGTACTGAATTGTGCTATATAAATAAATTTGCCTTGCCTTGCCTTGCCTATGCAACTGGGATTGATTTTCCAGCGAGGCGCCCCCCAGAGGGCGAAAGTAAAAGTGCACTGTCGTAAACATGCTCAGCTGTTCTCCTGGTTTCTTCGTCAAGCCAGGCGCGGTTGTTTTGAGCTTAGCAGACAGGCGAACGCAATGAATACAAAAGTCGAAAACACGGCAGTACAAACAATGACTAACACAGTGAAAGTATGAACATGCACACAGAGAGAGAGAAACCATTCCAATGCAGTGTTTCCCCTAGGAATTTGCTTACCAGACGACCGGCGGAGCGGGGGGTGGGGGGGGGGGGTGTAGAGACAAGCTTTGCGCGACCGGCGGAGCGACCGGCGGAGCGGGCGGGCGGGGGAAAGAGACAAGCTTTGCGCGACCGGCGGAGCGAGCGACCGGCGGAGCGGGCAGGCGGGCGGGCGGGCGGGGGAAAGTAACAAGCTTTGCGCGACCGGCGGAGCGAGCGACCGGCGGAGCGGGCGGGCGGGCGGGTGAAAGAGACAAGCTTTGCGCGACCGGCGGAGCGGGCGGAGCGGGTGGGCGGGCGTGCAGGTGAAAGAGACAAGCTTTGCGCGACCGGCGGAGCGAGCGACCGGCGGAGCGGGCGGGCGGGCGGGGGAAAGAGACAAGCTTTGCGCGACCGGCGGAGCGAGCGACTGGCGGAGCGAGCGACCGGCGGAGCGGGCGGGGGAAAGAGACAAGCTTTGCGCGACCGGCGGAGCGAGCGACCGGCGGAGCGGGCGGGCGGGGGAAAGAGACAAGCTTTGCGCGACCGGCGGAGCGAGCGACCGGCGGAGCGGGCGGGCGGGGGAAAGAGACAAGCTTTGCGCGACCGGCGGAGCGAGCGACCGGCGGAGCGGGCGGGCGGGCGGGGGAAAGAGACAAGCTTTGCGCGACCGGCGGAGCGAGCGACCGGCGGAGCGGGCGGGCGGGGGAAAGAGACAAGCTTTGCGCGACCGGCGGAGCGACCGGCGGAGCGACCGGCGGAGCGACCGGGCGGGCGGGAGAAAGAGGCAAGCTTTGCGCGACCGGCGGAGCGAGCGACCGGCGGAGCGGGCGACCGTCGGAGCGGGCGGGCGGAGCGGGCGGAGCGGGCGGACGTGCGGGGGAAAGAGACAAGCTTTGCGTGACCGGCGGAGCGACCGGTGCTTTGCGCGCATATCGAGTTAGTTTTTTTTTTTGGAATGTTGGGAGGCGGTAGCGTGAGGGAAACCCTACAATGTTACTTACAATCGCATCAGCAGAAACGCGAGGTCCGCGTCAGCCTTGCAGCCTTCTTTTTCTTTTAGCTCTCGCCATTCGGAAAAAGCTTGCCCGATGTTCACCCGTGTACGACTCCTCTTTCTGTCCACAGCCCTTTTCCTCTTTCTTGCCTGCTCCGACATGGGCTTTCGCTGTTTTATCGCTGGTTCCGCCATGATAACTGCACAGATATCGCCACTGCGCTAGTCCCTGCAGTTGCAAGTGCGGTATTTCCTCCACAGACCACCAGGGCGGCCAAGAAAACCTTTGTTCAACCTGAAATGACTCATTTAATCATCCAAAACGGTATGAAACACATTAATTAACTGAAAAATGTTGCATAGTGTGCCTTTAAATATGATTGTAAAGGATTCCCAACCTTTTTCAGTAGTGGAGGATGAGGGCTTCAGAGAGCTCATTCATTTGCTGGATCCAACCTATGTTCTTCCTACTAGAAAGGTTTATATGTTTAAATAAAACAGCTAATGTGGTAATTGGAAATCACATATTTAAGTGAATAATTTTGTTGTTCATTTTAGGCATTAAAAAAGATGGTGGAAGAGAAATACTACAAAACAAAAGAAAAGGCCAAAGAAGACATCCAAAAGGTGTCTGCCGTCAGCCTTACAGCAGATATGTGGACGTCCATGAATATGGAGGCGTACCTGGCCATAACATGTCATTTCATTGATCCCAATGACAAACTGGGCATTATATTAATTGGAGTGGAGCATTTCCCTTCCACTCACACGTCTGAAAATCTGGCCAGGGTAGTGCATAATCATATGGCGGAGTGGAGAATTACTGATAAAGTGAACTGTCTGGTGACTGATGCTGCAGCTAACATGATTGCATGTGCTAAGGCATTAAAGATTAGACACACCATCTGCATTGCTCATGGACTGAATTTATTAGTCTGAATATAATTTGACCAGATCCCTGCCCTCTGTGACATCCGCGCAAAGGCTAAAAGAATTGTGGCATATTTCCACTCAAGTACCACAGGTAAAGAAAGGCTAGAAGGGACTCAAATACAGATGGGAAGACAGCCACAAAAGCTAATAATTGATGTGGACACATGCTGGAACAGTACTTACCTTATGTTGGAACGTCTGTTTCAACAAAAAGAACCTGTGGCCGCAGCCCTCACAACACTCAAAACTGATATAATCCCTTTGACTTCTCAGGATTATGAGATAATTGAAGAATCTTTACCAGTATTGTTCCCATTTTTGCAAGCAACTTCAGAGCTCTCTGAAGAGAAAAGGGTGTCAATATCCAAGGTTATACCATTAATGAACATGCTGCACCATGCAGTGCTTACAAAGATGGCAAATATAAAACATGATGTTGCAAGACTTCTGTCTGAAAATCTATTAAGGCGTGTCAAAGAACAAGTAGCAAATATAGAATCATTAAGTGTCATGACAATGGCCACATTGCTGGACCCTAGATTCAAAACTCTTGGTTTTCTCAGTCAAAGCAAGGCACAAGAGGCAGTACGGCGGCTGAAAGCAGAATGTTCTGTACTGATTACAAACAATGAAGGTATCCAGCCGCAGGATTCAGCAGATGCAGGAGAAGGCACCAGCACATCTTGTGAGTATTCATTTATATTGAAATTTTCTTGTACTGCTGTATTTCTGCTGTTGGTGTTGTGTATTATGTGTAATGATATATTTTTTATTTATTTATAGGTGAACTGTGGTCTCTATTAGGTACTACAGTGGACCAGAAGAGGTGTAGCTCCAATGCCACAGCAGATGCCATTGTTGAAGTGGAGCGATACCTTGCTGAAATGAACCTAAGGAGACATGAAGATCCATTGGAGTATTGGCATACACAGAAACATGTGCATCCCCATTTGTACGCTATGGCACTGAAGTTCCTCTGTTCACCTGCATCATCAGTGCCTTGTGAACGAGTTTTTTCCAAGGCGGGGGAGGTCATCTGCCGACGAAGAAACCGTCTGAAACCTGAAACAGTTAAAAAAGTCCTGTTCCTAAATAAAAACAATTAAACCTAAAACCAGAAATTTCTAAATTGACTTTTGTTTGATCAGGAGATACATCAGAATCACACATCAAAAGCAGACTAAAAGCCATTGGAAGAGGCAAACTCTATCTGCAACTTAATACTCCCAGGAATAGATGATTTTAAAGTATACAGAGTCTGCCCCAACAATCACTCAATTCCCAATACACTAAAACACATATCTTCATTGTCAAATAAGTCCATGACGTAAAAGAAAACCCAACACAATGACTGATGGTCAAGGATTAGATTGGCTACAAAGCATTTTAATAATCAAAACATGACACTTAAATATGAATTAATTGATTTTCCTCTCACTAAACATGAGTTTGATGAAAACTTTGTGACAATATTGCAGTTAGTAATTTTTGGAAGTACGATCCAACTGAGTGACAAGGCTGTTACAGTTTCACCAGCAGATGTCACTAGTGAGTGATAAATGAAGCATCGAGTGCTGAAAAGCTTCATTGCTTCATGAGGCTTCATTTGCCCATCACTAGAGGTTCCAAAGGCACACTGGCATGAAGAGGGTGTAGAATGATGACGGACCAGCGAGGAAATGAGAACGGAGGGAGACTTAAATAGGGGAACTGACAGGTGAAAAGAGTCTGACTGATTGATTGGTAAATTACTAACAGGTGCGGCTGACTGCAAGAGGAGTGACGTGAAGGCTGAGTGAGAAAGAGAGGATGAATAGTTCATTGCAAGTCAAACTCTCTGTATTTCATCAGCAAGTACTCTTGTATTGGAAATTAATTTACAAACATAACTTTACTCCACACAACATTCCTATTTGGAATAACAGATAGGCATTTTTGGCCAATATGGCCCCACACTCTGTCTTGATCACAAGGGAGAGCAAACAACTCAAGAACCCAAACAGTGAAACAATCCAGTTCAAGATGATTTATTCCACAAAAATAAAGTCACAGAAATAGTGGCACCATAAAAGAGTCCTTTTCTTCTTCCTTTAAAATCCCAAATTCACCAATTATCTTAAAAGTCGCATCACATGTGAACAGCGCTTGAACTGTTGTGTGGGCAGTTTGCCCCTTGGTTGGAACGGCCCGAGAGTAGCGTGTGAACCAATCGGTCATGACTGAAATATTCTGGTACCCATCTGTAGGTCTACCCAGAGAAATAAAATCTAGGCCTATAACCTCAAGGGGGTAAGACACAGATATGGGGTGCAGTGGGGCCTTAGGCTCCACCCTGTTTTGCAGGCTGCAGGCAACGCAGCCCAACTGAAACTGATGCACCTCCTTCCCCATATTGGGCCAATAGAAGAACTGGCGGATTCTGGACAAAGTCCTTTCCACTCCTGCATGGGCAGTTGCTTGATGGTACTTCTCCCACACCTCTCTGTGCTTGCTGGTGGGGCATACAACTTGGAAAAGAGTTTCATTAGTTTTACAGTCTGTTATTTTTCGACAAACACCATCCTGGAGGACGAGTTTCCTCCACTGTTTCAAAATTCTGCATGTGATGACTGACAAGGCCTTTCTGGATTGTGCTTCAGGTAAAGTCCCCTGTCTCACATACCTTTGCACAACCTTCAGGTCCATATCTGACTCTTGAGCAGTCTTCCAGTCCTGTGTCTGTAGTCCAGGCTCCTGAGGATCTGGAGAAGCTGCTAAATTAGTCACATAGGCAGCTTGGACCTCTGGTGCTGTGTCTGTGGGATATCTGGACAAGGCATCAGCATTAACGTTTTCCTTCCCTGCCCGATATTTTACAATAAAATCGAAAGAGGCTAACTGCGCTACCCAGCGTTGTTCTGTTACCCCCAAGTCAGCAGTTTGAAAGTGTGCCACTGGATTGTTATCTGTAAAAACTGTAAACTTGGCTCCTGTCAGGTAGTCTAAACTTTTCGGTGATGGCCCACTTTAAGGCCAAAAGTTCCAGCTTGAAAGAGCTGTAATTTGCATCGTTCCTTTCAGCAGGATGCAAACTTCGACTAGCATAGGCGATCACATGTTCTCTACCACTTTGCACCTGAGCTAAGATGGCACCCAAACCTTGTTTACTTGCATCCGTGTACTGGGCCGTCTGTTCTGGCATGCGGATCCCACCTGCTCCTTTGCTCGGCAGTGTGTCCGTGTCTGTCTCCTGCAGGGTCAGCTTCTTCCCGCCCTTCTATCCAAGCTCCTTTTATAAGCCTCTGCTGACACCTGAGCGCAGATGTGCAATTGGTGAGCTCCTCCGGCTTCAGTCCAGTGTGTTTGGATTGGTAAAGGGGAAAGCAGAAAAAAAAAACAATCCAAGCATGCAAAACACAACAATTGAAAATAAAAAAGAAACATCATATTTTCCCCTGTGTAACATCTTGGTCAACAGAAAATCAGTATTTGAAAGGGTGGTATGTTAAAGGCATCTGGTCTGTTAGTCACTTAATGAGAGGGGAACCTTTTGGATTTTGGTCGTTTTTGTGCCCAGTACAACCTAAATTGCTCTGAAAAACTGTATAACAAACTGCTGAAATCTATACCCTGTTCTTTTAGATCCCTAGTTAAAAATATTTTGTTGTACTCAGACATTTCCCCAATACTTAGGTCATTGCAGATTGAAGGTATTCAGATCCAGGATATTAGATGTAACAATAAGATGTTGAGGAATTTCTTCTTAAAAGAACTTCCCAAATCCAGTTAGAAGACATTACATGTTAAAGGACTTTACAGCAGATCAGATTATTAAAAAATCTTTTTCAAATAAATTATTAACCCCCCTTACAAGTATGATTAAGGAGGCATTCCAGAAGACAGTACTTCCTCAATCTTTAGAACTTGCAACAATAACATTGCTTCCAAAACCTGGAAAAGATGTACAAAAGTGTGGTAATTATAGACCCTTGAGCCTTCTCAACTCTGATTATAAGATCTTGTCTAAAATAATAGCATCCCGACTGGAGAAAATAATCCCAAAAATTATTCATGCAGACCAAACAGGCTTTGTTAAGAACCGGCAGGGAGCGGACAATATTCGGAGGTTGTTTCATGTTATGGATATTGCTAAAAGACAGAGGTACCCCCTGGTAATACTTTCTATGGATGCTGAGAAGGCGTTTGACAGAATTGAACCTGATTTTCTTTTTGAGACCCTGAGAGCTATGAATTTTGGTGAAACCTTTATTAGATATGTAAGAACACTCTTCAATAGCCCTAGATCACAGATATTGACCAATGGGGTTCTGTCGGACGCCTTCTCGCTCTCCCGAGGCTGTAGGCAGGGCTGCCCAAGTTCTCCTAGCCTATTCTCCATTGCAATAGAACCATTAGCAATTGCTATCCGTTCTGACTCAACTATTACAGGTATAAATGTAAGTACAGAAGAACATAAACTTGCGTTGTATGCAGATGATCTGTTAGTATTCATATCTCAACCGTCTAAATCCTTTCCATCTTTACTGACATGCCTTGGGACATACAGTGCAGTCTCTGGCTACAAAATCAATTACTCCAAAAGTGAAGCGTTTCCACTTAATATGACAGAACAGGAGACACAATTGCTGCCTGGTTCATTTAAATGGTGCTTAGATGGTTTTACATACCTTGGCATTAATATTAGTTCCTCGTATGACCAAATTTATCAAAAGAATTACACATCATTACTTAATAAAACCAAAGCAGAGCTGGAGCGATGGATGGATCTCCCACTATCTTTGATTGGCAGAGTTAATTCAATTAAAATGTCTATATTACCTACATTTATTTACTTATTTCAATGTGTCCCCTTAAAAGTCCCAATGACATTTTTTAAAGATTTGGATAAAGCAATATATCTATTTTTATGGCAAAAGAAGGTCCCAAGAGTGAAACTTCTTACTTTACAGGCTCCCTATGCTAAAGGCGGATTAAATCTTCCAAATTTCAGAATGTATTACCTAGCCTCCCAGTTCCGTACTTTATGGATGTGGCTTTATTCAAATGGCAACGATGTGAGGTGGGTCTCGATAGAACAACAAGAATTAAAATCCATTTCATTAGCAATCATCCCCTTTTTGAGTTCAAAAAAGCAACTTTCTACAATGACATCAAATCCTTTAATTTTAGCTACCTACAATGCATGGCTTCAGTTACACACTTTCTTGAACATTAAGATACAACTGTTGGTTAACACACCACTTAAAGATAACCCCAGCATCCCCCAGCCTATAGCAGATGGTATACTACAAACTTGGGTCAGAAAAGGCATTAGGTCAGTTGGTGACCTTAATACCAATAATGTCTTTGCCAGCTTCGATCAATTATCTGAATTTTATGACTTGCATAGGCACAATCATTTCAAATATCTGCAGATCCGACATTGGATTAAGAGCCAAACAGTAGAAATATTTCCAAATAAACCAGAGGAAACTCTGCTTGAGTCATGTTTATTAGATCCTAAACGTACCACTACAAAAGGACTTATTTCATGTGTTTACAAAATTGTTCTTGACTCTTCACCAGCTTATGACAAATACTTGAAAAAATCTAAATGGGAGTTGGACTTAAACTGTAACTATGATGACACTAGCTGGAACAGATTACTAAATTCATCTCAAACCATATTAACATCAACAAAACATAGACAAATTCAATTCAATATTCTTCACCGCACATATTATACCCCATTGAATAAGCTGAATGCTAGTATCACTGACAAATGCCAACGGTGTAGGATATCTGTAGGGGATCTTCTCCATATGCTTTGGAATTGTGTACGCTTGCAAACCTACTGGAATAATGTAATTCAGGTAACATCAGCAGTTTGTGGGCTCTCTTTAGAACCTGACCCTAGGATCTGGATACTTGGAGATGTTATGTCTGTGAAATTAAATTCTTGTAAGAAATACTTTGTTTTGTTAGCATCATCTGCAGCAAAAAAGTGTATACTTAAAAATTGGAAATCTATGGAGCCTCCAAACCAGAAACACTGGATCAACGAACTGTTGTCGTACTGCACTCCTGAAAAGATTCTTCATTCAGTACGGGGGACGTTGGCTAAGTATGACCGGATATGGACTCCCTTCCTGGACATTTTAACCACCCTAGACCTGAGAGACTGAGCAGGATTGATCTTTGCTGGCTTGTTTAATTCCTCTAATATTTTTGTTGTATCCTTCACTATTTATTCTGGCCTTTCAAAAATATGGATAGCTCTAAATGTAATGTGACTAAGTGTGTTGCTACATAGAGAGAGTGGGTGGGGTGGGTGTATTTTTTATTTTTTTGTGGGGGTGGGGTGTTGATTGTACCCTGGATGTAGATTTTGTATGGACATACATTCTGAATAAATATATACATAAAAAAAAAAAAAAAAGATGTAGGTATTTTAAAACAAAGCCCACTTTTTGCCATTGGAAAAATTACTTTGATCTATATTATAAGTCTCTGAGACTGACTAAATCCAAACCTGCTGTCAAATTATCATCCTTGTTGGAACACTTTGATTTAATATAAGATTGCCCTTTGTTATTATTTTATTATTTTACTTTAGTACAATTTTGTTATTATTTTATTTCGGACACAATTCAAGTGTGCATGCGGTGTGATGTTTATGGTGCCTTGTTTTTGAATTATTTCATGGTCTTTATTATTTATGTGCTCGCTCAATGATGCTCCATTTTATGGTATGACAGGTCTCTGTCTGACTTTATCTGTTAAGAAGTGGTGCTGAATTGAGATGCACGCACAATTCGCCCTGTCATTGTTTTGTACTTTGTAACGTTTGCAATAAAAAATAAAATAAATTTTTTTTAAATATTCTGGACTGCTCTGAGCATGTCCAATAATGACGTCAAGCAATACAATGGAGATAATGTAAAACGCATCCATTTATAATCTTTTGTTACTGTTGGCCAAGTTTTATATCCACAAATGCAAAATTATTATGACTAAATGCTCAAATATCTCTTTTTTAAAGGAAGCAACAACTTATTTTTCTACATTGTCCTCCTCCAATAACAAAAAAGCAATTAAAACTGTATCTTTATGCTCTAAATTCAAAGTATTTATATAATCCCATTACAGCTGCTACCTGTAACTTTACTTTATTACTACTATTATTTTTTACTATTATTTATTTTCATTTATTATTGTTATATTTGTTCGAACCCCTGGCGATTGTTTACTGAAAGTTGTGCTTATTTCTTTCTGTATATGATAGAGAATATTCTAATAAAGGTTATTTAAAAAAAACAAAAACAACGCATCCATTTATTCCAGAAAAGTCTTTATTTTCTATATATCTCTATTTTCTATACGATGTAGTTTAGCATTCTCGAATGATTTAATGCTAGAAATTAGTATTTTCAGTACCGTAATTACATTATTTTTGGCGACCCGGATGTTATTCTGTTCGCGCATGTGCAAATGAGCTGATGGAACGGATCATGCTACCGGTACAGATCGGGTAGTGACAGGTAGAGGGTTTTTTGGGGGTAGTAATACAGGTATTCGAATGGAGCCGACGTCTTCGAATGCAACCTCAGCCTGACTGGACCGGTCGTTCAGATCTAGATGGTTTATTGTTATCTCGCTTCAATCAGTCTGAGAAGTCTGTTCCGGAGACACTGTGGGAGAAATGAGTTCCCTACCACGGAAAAGGTCCTACAAGAAGCTGCCTGTGTGGATAGTAGAGGACCACCACCATGTAAGGGCATTTTCATTTTTCGGTCACTGACTACAGCAACAACATATGAAAATGGATTGAATGCTGCCAGATGCTTTGACTGATCCCTATCTGAGAGAGAGAGAGAGAGAGAGAGAGAGAGAGAGAGAGAGAGAGAGAGAGAGACTAATGTATATACAATCATGTCGGTACTGTCTGAATATGAATCACTTAACACACTTTGCGTGTCCGTTCACACTTCCAAATATATGCGACTTGTATGTGATCTCTGTGTGAACTGCATTCATGCAACCTAAGTGTTCCGCATGCGCTGTAGAGGACGCAATGACGTCACACATAGCAAGCGTGCTCAGTGTTTGCGGAAGTAAACATGGTTCGTAATGCTGCAGCGTATCTTACGTTCTTTAAGTTCTTCTCCAGCCGGAGCCAGCACATTACCGCCGCAAGCTTTTGAAGAAGATCGAAACGAAAGAGCCAAATTTTTGGCAATGGCGTGTTGTGCGGCAGTAACGTCCGTACAGAGAGACGTGTGGGTGCGGAGTCGAGGCAGGAATGGTGGGATAGCGAGGTGAGCGGCTTTACTGATACGGATTTCATTCACAATTTTCGAAACCTTTATGTGCGTCTGAACGGATCTCTTTAGCGCTCTCACGTAAAAACACACATCTTCGGCGGCCATAGCAGCGAGTAAACGCGTTGCCGTGGGGCTGTATTGACTTGCAACAGGTGCTTGTTACCGTATCAATAATATGTATCAATGACGTGTAGGTCGGATGAATGCGACCTGGCCGTTCAGACACAGGTCGCATTTGAAAAGATCAGATACGTATCGGATTCAGGACCACATATCCAAGTGGCCTGGGTCGCATTTGAAAAAATCCGATCTGTGTCGTTCAGACTGTCATAAAAAGATCAGATTCAGGTCGCATATGGGCAAAAAAATCGGAATTGGGTCACTTCAGGCTGCAGTGTGAACGTAGTCTTAGTGGAAACTAAGACTACGTTCAGACGCACATAAAGGTTGCTTTTGTCATTAGAAAATTGTGAATGAAATCCGTATCAGTAATGCCGCTCACGTCGCTATCCCACCATTCCTGACTTCGACTCCGCACCCACACGTTTCTCTGTACGGACATTACTGCCCCATAAAACGCCATTGCCAAAAATTTGGCTCTTTCGTTTCGATCTTCTTAAAAAGCTTGCGGCGGTAATGTGCTGGCTCCGGCTGGAGAAGAACTTAAAGAACGTAAGATACGCTGCAGCATTACGAACCATGTTTACTTCCGCAAATACTGAGCACGCTTGCTATGTTAGACGTCATCGCGTCCTCTACAGCGCATGCGGGACACTTACGTTGCATGAATGCAGTTCACACAGAGATCACATACAAGTCGCATATATTTGGAAGTGTGAACGGACACGCAAAAAAATCCGATTTCACAAAAAAATCGGAATTGAGCATCAAGGCCTGCAGTGTGAACGTAGCCTAACACATTTGTCAGTCCTAAAGAGCATAACAAAAGCCTTCAGCAGTTGTGGTAAATTACAGGAGACCTTTTATTCCACAAGGAGAAGGTTTATTTCCAAACACGAACACCGTGTCACTACCCGATCCGTACCGGTAGCACGATCCGTACCATCAGCTCATCTGCGCAAGCGCAAACAGAATAACTTCAGGTTCGCCAAAAAAATAATGTAATTACGGTACTGAAAATACTTATTTCTATACTTAAATCATTTAAAAATGCTAAACTATATCGTAAATAAAATATTGAAGACTTTTCTGAAAGAAATTGATACGTTTTACATTCTCTCCATTGTATTGCTTGACGTCATCATTGGATATGCTCCAGCATCCTCCAGTCCGGGAAGTTATCATTGCATAACGTTTAACTATATTGTCTGAATGCACTCTGTTAGTTTTATTGCTTGTTCAAACAGGACTGGAAAAAGTATTTAATCCTTAATTATACGGCGAATTTCGTTATACAAATAATCTTGTTCTAAACATAAACAAACATTTATTTTATTAGAAAGTTAAAATTATCGATTGAGAAATTAGCGCCCTCTGGTGTACACATCATAAACTAGAGAAGACCTCGTGATTATAGTAGCCGCATTGTTTTTTTTATTTTTTTTTTATTTTTTTACAAAAACGAACAGGGAATAGGACAAAGAACACACACAAAGTGAAGGCATACCTTATTAAAATACATTTATTAGACACAAAATACATACATATGCAATTCAAATAAATGATAAAAGAAACTTCAAACTTCAAAAAAATTCAAAATTAAATACGTTTCTGTACTCCTATATGTGTTTATAGCTGGGGGTTTATGTACTTTAAGAAATGGTTTATATATTTTTATTTCCCTAACCACAACTGGGAAACATTTTTGCTATTAAAAAAACAAAAAACAATGTATCTTTACGTGTATTTCTGTTATTTATTTTTTAGAATATGCATTATTGCCGCAAATACAAAGATATACAAAAAGAAACCCCTGACTCGAAAAAATACAAAAGAATAAAAAAGTAAGAAAAACGAAATATTTCCCACCGGAAGTTATTCTGTTCGCGCACGCGCAAATGAGCTGATGGTACGGATCGTGCTACCGGTACGGATCGGGTAGTGACACACTGTACAGCTCCACAACAGGCTCTTTTTTTCTTTCGGCTCTCTTCCTACTACCGCTCACTCTTCTTCTACGGTCAATAACATTCTCAAACCGTAACAGCGCTTCCTAGTGGTCATGTATGTATTACACTACATTTTCACAGTTACTACAGCAGTAAAATGAAATTGCTTCGTATTAAACCGGTCTGAATGGACTGATGGAAAGTACAAATTCAGGCTATTTTACTGATTACTCGCATACGTGGTTCGTAATAGTGATAGGAACAGCGGTTCTTTTGAGTGTACTAAATCACTAGAATCACTACATAACATTGTTCGGTTAAAGGTTTCGTTCACCGAACCATTAAGTACATGTAGGTCACATTTAGTGTGGTATTCATAAAGCTTTAACTGCGTTTTCTATTGGTTTACATTTAAAATAGTCAAAATTGTTTCTGTTGGTTTCCTGTATTTACTGTAGCCTATCCACTGGACGTCTGCAGACTGACGTTACCTTGCCTGCTTCTGAACCTTTATTGAACTTCAGACACCAGCTGTTACAGATAACCCCTGCCACCAGACCCGCCTACAGAAACAAATTAAAGGTGTGGGGGGCACACTTAAAAAAACAAAAAAACATTTACTGTATTTTTCGAACTATAAGGCGCACTTAAAATCGTTATATTTTCTCAAAGATGGATGATGCGCCTTAGAATCCGGTGCGCCTATAATCCGATTTTATGTGATACGATGTGCTCAAAAATCTGTTAAAATGTGTAAGTACAACTTTGGTAAGCAATGAAGCTGCTCTGCTTAATGGACATTTGGATCATTACGGTACACTCCGTCACTACCTGATCGGACCACTGAGCTGTCTACCAAACTGCCTGACTGTAATGTTGAAGCTAGAAGTACATTCATGTAAGGCAGCCCGTGCCTGGAGTACGCGCTAGCAACAAGAAACCAAGTAAGCTAATTCAGTATGAAAGTTCTGTTTATTTTGGCCTTATTGGCCTATATTGGAAACAGGGCAGTGTTGTCCATCTACTCTGTCCTCCCGGTGTAGGTACGAGATCTGCTCGGGGCCCTGCGCCTCCCGATGACGTCACTATACATGATTGGCTTAATGTTTGAAAGATTACGCAAAACATTGTGATTGGTCCGGACAACTTACTAACGTGATTATAGCGGGATTGTAGGTTTTCTTCGAGAGCGGGATTGCGGTTTGTAAACATGGACGCGAAGAAATTCTCCATTATTTTTCGCCTCCCGATGACGTCACAATATGGCAACTCCACTCAAACAAACTATGACGAATCAATTTTATTTAGTCAATTTACGGTGATCGTTTGTCACTGTTGGTTATTTGACCAAATATCTGAGTCGTGTTATTTATTAGAAAAGCCTTATATTTGGGAGATTCTTTAAACCAATCCCTCTGAGCAGAGGTGGTATGCTGTTGTGCATGTGAAAATTGCCCACAATACCTTGAAGATAAATCAGATTATGGTCATTAATGTATTACTTTTATTTTCTTGATCATACAGTTATTTAATTAATGTACTTTTTTTTACAAATGTGAGAAAAAGATATACACATTTCCTGTAATCTGTAAAAAATTGATTTGTTAATACTTTCAACATTACTTTTATGTGTCCCTATTACAATAATGGGATGTGTTTGAAGGTATTATAGGTATTTGGTCAAATAACCGACAGTGCCAAACAATCACTGTAAATTAACTAAATAAAATTGATTCATTACAAATAGAGACTGCGGGCGTAATGTAGTTTGTTTGAGTGGAGTTGCCATATTGTGACGTCATTGGGAGGCACAGGCAGACCTGACCACCCGAGCAGATCTGGTACCTACACCGGCAGAGACGGATAGATCTCTCTCTGAGGAGAGAGTGATGTTAAGGAGGGAACATAGCGGACGCGTTACGGTGCGTAAGTGCAGCATACACGCGTCCAACGCTTAGGTTAGCTTTTCATTTTAATCAGTCAATAAATGTACACCAGGAGCATAATACACGCGTACAAGGCACGTATTTATGCTACGCAACGCCTAAATTAGATTGAAGTTCTTATTTCAGACGTGTATATAGCTCCTTTTTTGCAGGGAATAAACGGGAAAACCACATCCTGTGTCAAAGTTCACTTCTGGAAGTATCCCAAAATAATAGTCGTCGAAAATAAAGCGCCATGGATGATGTAGTTATGACAAGCTAACAAACTAAAATATGCGATTTCTAATCAAATATGGTCAAGACATGGACTTTTAGGTGATCAAAACAGGATATATTTCTGTTCTATCTCTCCTCGAGGTCGGTCGGTTTTTCTTCAGCTCTCCAGAGCTCCTTATCTGCTATTAACCTTCCCCTTCTCTCCTGCTATTTGCTTTGTTTTGTGTCTTTGTGCCATTTCTTCATAGCAACCGAAAGCTCTAAGGAAATTATGGATCTCGTCAGCTGGTCTCTCAACGCTATTGATCAAATTTTTTCAACTGGAAAGCAAAGGACCGGGGAGCGTGCCTGTCCCGACGGAACTTTTTTTGCGGGATACATCTTGGACTCGTGGGAGAAATGGTCCACGGTGTGCCTCTCAATTCTTTCTGTTGAGGACGTAGAAGACGTCTACTTATTCGGATTCACGATACTTGGATTCCTCTTTTTTGGTCTCGGAGGATATTTAATGTATCAGCACCTTCAGAAGCTGCTGGCGGTCAACATGGCCTTGATGAGACTGCCGGCGGCAGTCGACGTGATCGCTAAGGCGTTAAATGAACAAAACGGACGGCTTGATAAGCTGACCGCGGTTATGGTACACAGAGGTGAGATTGGATAAAACCTGGAAGTGTGAACGTTAACTAGCCCATCGATTGGAATATTGGAATTGAATCCAGGAGACAGAAAGAAAGAAAGAAAGAAAAGTTGGTTTCAGCTTGTTCTCATAACAAATTCTGTTTTTCAAATCAGACTTTCCACTGTCAAATTCTCCCTGAGTTGTTATGGCGACATTGCACAAATCCCCTGCTCACCCCCACCTTCCTTGCTGACATTTGTGGCAAGTCTCTCTGAACTGTTGGCTGCCGGATAAGACCAAGGACAAATGGCCTCTGGAGAGCCCCACGGAAACACAAACTTTCACTCAGACACACATACAGATGCTCACATATACAGATGACATTTCACCCGACCAGCACTCAAATGTTTACCTTTCTGCATATATGTGTCTGGTAATTATTTGTGCTATCTGTGCAAATGAGGTTTTTTTGTCGGATGCTTCACACTATATGTGGGAACATAAATTCTGAAGCACCTGTCTTTTTTATCTCGCTCCACTTTCCCAATGTAAATCTTTCTTCAACAGATTTCTTCAACAGATTTCAAGGGCAGCGCCATGTAAATGGGTTCTGAGGCAGTTTGCAGGAATGCGGCTATCGGCTGCGCTGATAGCGGCGGCCGACTGGCTGCGTTTCCTTGGCAACGTAAGGCCTCAGTCAATCGTTCCCCCAAAATGTTTGTAAAGTGTATGTGATGGACGGTTGTACTGAAACTGAATTTCCGATTGCAATGCAAATTGCAGTTGACAAATAAAATTGATTGATTGATTGATTGATATTACTGATAATTTAATACCTTACCCATATACTACTGGTAATTTGTCTTTCTTTAATTACTTACCCATGACGAAAGTTGTTCTCTCCGCAGAATCACTCAGCTGTGGAGCCTACTTTTCAGCGTCTGGTGTAAATTTACGCTTTTAAAAAAACACCTGCAAGCTGCGCTGTTTACGTCACGCAGCCAGTGTATTTCCTCCTTAAGGTGACCTGATCTGGTGTTTCTAATGAAAACTGGGGACGTCTCTGATTTTGTTAAGCACAGAATCTCTGCCTGGGGGTTGGTTTTTTTTGTCTGAACTGCAACGCCAACGGGGCGGGGAAGGTGAGTTCGGCAAAGCTCTACTACGCCGGGACAGCGCCAGGACTGCTGTCTTGTTGCGCTAAACTTTTTTACTCATGTTGGGAAGCTATTGATAATATTTTGTTCGAGTTGATATAACGTGATTGTTAAAGTGATCTTGTGTGTAATCTGGTTGCCTGATTGCACATTTTGTGGGGAGCTTTTACCCACAACATTTTTTTTCTTTGCTCCAGTGCAGTTGTTTGCAAATGGCATGTTCCTTATTATGTGTTTAATAATTCTATGCTTTTAATATGAATCCAAGAGCGGTTGAGATTTGGGCTGTTTTTTTGCACTTGGGCTGGAAACTATCATTCAGATCAGTGCTGTGTCCATTCAATGAACTCAAAAGTCAAGCATAAACAGACATGCTGATTAACATTATCACTGATGTCAAGCTGAACACTGACTGAAGTAAAAAATCATCCTAGGAGAGGTAACTACAGCAGTTAAGGAGCACAATGATCAGAACAAAGCAGTGTTCCCTTCAGCCTGCAACTCAAATTTGTTCAATTTGGCTGCGTTTCATGGCTTGGTTCTGCTTCTCGTGCTTCTAGCTGCTGTAGCTAACCCTCTGTTATGGGAATTCTGGATGGAATTCTAAACAATAATAACTGAGTTCCCATATTTACTAAATGAAGTGACGGTGGTGATGAAGTTCCAGCACTTTTATTGAGAAACAGAGCAGAGATCACATAGATGGAAAGTAATCGCACCCCATAGTCCCGCTGCAGTCTGCGTCTGCCCTGTCTCTGCCTGTCTCGCTTTTTCGGCTTCCCCTAATACTGCACAGTGGCCTTGGCATGAGACAAAACAGAGACAGTCTATCATAGACAATAATCAAATAATCATTCTACGCAGCATTTGCGCAACATTTGGCCTTGCAATCAGCAAACAGTGGATCTTATACACAGCCATCATGTCCACAGGCCTCCTATGTCCGAGTGGTGTGAGGCCATAGTGACTTCAGAATAATATTTCTTATAACACCCTCCTAGCATGAATGTTCCTCCAGTGTTGACTTTAGTCCTGCATATTGCCTTCAGTCGTTGATTTGATTGGTTGAATTGTATGATTGACAATAAGGAATAATAGAAAGTTGGCGACTGTTTTATGAAATCTTTATTCAGGTTCGGAAGAGATCGGCAACACACAAATAAAAACACAAACACTGTTTCTGTTAGGATAATAGTGCCCATATTTATTATTCCCCACAGAATACAGCAACACAAAACAGCAAGCACTTCTTAAACACTATTTCTGCTAGAATAACTGTCCTTCATTATTCCCCACAGAATATAGCAAAGTAGCAAGCATCAAAGCCAACAAGCTTTCAAACAGGCATGATGTTCAACAAGTCTCTTACCATGGCACGGAACTGGGAAGTCGGTCAGTCCGGTTAGAGCGACATCAACACAGCCGGGCATCCTCCCACGGCAGGCTTCACCGACTGAGGGCGGTTCCTTCCTTTTTATACCCATAAACAAAGTATCAGATGGGAGCGAGAGTGGCCAGTTCTCTCTCTCAGCTGACCTGTTCGTCCCGTTTCCAAAACATGTTTCCAAAACAGAAACCGTTCTCAGCATCTCAGCAGTGTGTGAAGCAAAATAACATTGCGAACTCAGAATACAAATATAAGCAAAATAAGGAATACAGAGATTGAATCAGTCTTTCTCACAACACATTGTCATAAGTTCCCACCACAAGTTATAACAAGTTATAACAAAATAACACATGTGGTTCTCAGTTTTATGTGAGAAACATAATAACAGAGCACGAGCATATACGTTGCTCTTAGTTTAAAACTAACCAGTTTTTCCCAAAATACATTGTCAAAGAACAAAAATAATTCTTTAATATATCAGCCACTCTGAGGTAAAAAACAAAAACAAAACCCAGCTTCCAGAGTAACGTCCTTGAAGGCAATTTTTCATTTTTTCTTACCGTATTTTTCGGACTACAAGGTGCACTTAAATTCCTTAATTCTTCCCAAAAATTTATGATGCGCCTTAAATATCCAAAGATTCAAAGAGTCTTTATTGTCACCGCGTGTTACCATGGCAAAATTTCTCTTAGGCCACTACGGTTCAGAGTACACATAATGAAGGCAAACAAACAAATAGGCAGTGAACAAGGGTTAGTTTTTTTTCCCATTGTAGCGTTCAAGATAGATTAAAAAAATAATCTAGCTTCTCTTACCCTGTTCTCTGGGCCTCCAGAGCGGATAGTGTGGAGTCTCTGTTGTCTATTGATGTATCTGATCCAAACATTGCCTTATTAAGAATCGACCGCCTCCAGTTGCGGTCACCCCAGTTTCTTTGCCTGAATAATGTGGTGTCCTCTATTTGTAGACTTCTGTAGTAATAAAAAGACTCTTGAAATATAAACTAGCTTATTCCGATCCGATTTAGGTTATTTAAAACAGGGCACCTCTATGTGGTTTGTAAAATAATTCACAGTCCACCAATTTAGGTTTAGATGAAAGGTGAGTCTTAGGGAAATGTGTCTTTCAGCTGCGACAAACAGATCCGGTTTGTGGGAAATCACAGACTGTCTGGCAGACTACACGCTGCAGCAGAGAGGGTTTCTCAGACTTAGATCAGTTATGATCAGAAAAAAACACTTGAAATACTGTATCAGTCTGTGTATAATGAATTAATATAGTATACAAGTTTCACTTTTTCAATGGAATTAATAGAAAGAAAATCAATATTTTCATGATATTGTCATTATATGACCGGTACCTGTATATTTGATCACTACAGCTCATCCCAGTAAATTGGTATTGCTATTGATCATCTGTGCTTAGAACTTGGGACTGATACTCTTCTGTATAATTTTCTGAGCAGCCGTACTATCTTAAATTTTGGAATTAAATTTAAATGGACTTCTGTGTTGGACCTCTGTGTGTAGATCTGACCTACTCTGTGACTGCTCCCATCACTTTCCAGGGTGGTGGTAAGGAAGGTCTCCTCTGGTGCATGATCCCCATGGTGTCCACGTTCTTTACATCTCCAGCATGACTCAATCAATCACTGTTATGGTCACTGTTAGGTTGGGCCAGGCGATAAATCAATTTTATCGATTAATTTGAATTTGCAATTTATGGAGATTACATTTTTCATATTCTTGACAGGGGAAATTGTTTTGGTAAAAGCTTGCAATGTTGAATATATGTTTAGGAAAATATTCTGTGCAAATACTCCTAAATAGGAAACTTTTTTTTACCAAGGATTTCCACTACATGTATTTGATCGTGGTGCACCGCCACACCAAAATTAAGCTGCCACACCTTCAGAAATAATTCCAAAATAGGTTAAAACAATGTAAAGCGGACTTCCGGTAATGGCGGCAGAGTGATCACACGCCTGGAGTTTGCTCCCTGACCATTTGTAACTTTAACACCTCTAAAATCCGACTTTTTGACCTATTTTCTTGCCAGCGCAACACTTTTGAAACTAAAATGAGTAAATCCCACGGGACCCGCCAAGGAAAAAGCCAGCCTCAGCCGACTCAGCACTTCAGCCCGCAGGATAAAGATACTAGCAAGGCAGAAGCTAGCAATGTAGCAACAGGTGGAGCCCAACCGTTAACACTGGACATGCTCGTCGGTGAGCTTCAGAAATTATGCAAAGACGTAACAGGTGAACTCACCTCCTCCCTAAACACTGCAGAAGATCGCTGATACAGTAGCCTCGCACACGGCTACCATCTCCGTAATGGAATCAGCCCTCACTTCCCACTCAGATGACCTGACGACTCTGCAGCACGAAGTGGCCGTGCTGAAGTCCAAGGTGGAGATCACCACTCAGACGAATGAAAAGCTGCAGCGGGTTGTCAAAGACCTGGTTTCACGATCCAAACGGCAGAATCTCCGTGTGATCGGCATCCCTGAGGGAGCGGAGGGGACCGATGCTCGTCTTTTCATGACTACGCTGTTTAAGGACGTGACCGGAGATGCTTTACAAGATACGACATTTGAACTGGACCGAGCTCACCGCAGCCTGGGGCCGAAACCACCGCAGGGTTCCCGGCCCATTATTGTGCGCTTTCATAGCTACATCTAGAAAGAGAAAGTGCTGCTGTGGGCGAAGAAAACACGGAGCATCTCATACCAGGGGTATCCCATAAGGATCTTTGAGGACTTCAGCGCTTCGCTCGCCAAGAAACGAGCATCATTCAACAAAGTGAAGTCTCTCCTCTACAAGGATGGGATACGCTTTGGGCTCCTCTATCCGGCGCGGCGTCGGATCACTGTTGACGGTCAGTCTCGCTTGTTTGACTCCGCGGAGGAGGCGGAGCGTTTCTACCGTGATTTCAGCAGTAAGTGAAGACCTGACTTCCCATTACACACATCTACCTTTCACGGAGCTCCACTAGAACTGAACTGTGGGCATTATAGATGTATGGCTGGAGCTGGAGGATTCAGCCTAGAGCTGAACTTAGTTACAGACTCATAAATAAGATCCTAATATGTAAGTTCCAGTTTGTGCGGTTAAATATTTGTTCAAGATTTCTTATGAGAAGCACAATTCCGTTTGGGTTCTGTTAAGTATTTGTTTTTTTTACGCTGTCAAATATTATATGTCAGAGGTGTACACATTTCCACTATTGAGAAGGAAGCTAACTCCTAACAGTCAATCGGTTGTGTAAAGTGGTAATTCCTGCATGCTCATCTGTGTTTCAGATGAGGTTAGGACACATATGTAAGAATGTTTTGAAACTGAAGGTGTCACTAAGGACATCTTCTGCTGTTGTGTTTGGGACTTTTTTGTTTTTTCGATTTATTTTTAATAGAGGAGTATTTTCTTTTTCCATTGACCTGCACGATAACTTTGTATATGTTGTTGCTGCCTTGCTTTCCATTACTAAACTGACCTGGCTAGGCCACCATTTCATCAGCATTTACAGGACTGACAGTTTAGCACTGATTTCATGATTGACATAAGGCAGAAAGACACAGGGCGAATCATCAGGTTCACGAGCTGGAACGTAAAGGGGACTCGGTGG
Source organism: Fundulus diaphanus (assembly GCA_037039145.1). Classification (NCBI taxonomy): domain Eukaryota; kingdom Metazoa; phylum Chordata; class Actinopteri; order Cyprinodontiformes; family Fundulidae; genus Fundulus; species Fundulus diaphanus. The sequence continues at coordinate 56,024,622 of CM073133.1, read as the reverse complement.
ACCTATTAAAAGGACAAAAGTACTCACACATCTTAAGTATATGAAGACAGACATCGCGTTCCTCCAAGAAACCCATCTTCGTCTTTGCGACCACATCAGACTGCGAAAACCCTGGGTGGGACAGGTGTTCCACTCCAACTTTAACAGCCGCTCGAGAGGTACAGCTATTTTACTGCACAAATGAGTACAGTTCTCAGCAGAACAGGTCATATCTGATCCCAATAGCCGTTATATTATTGTTGTTGGTGTGCTGTTTCAAACCCCTGTTATTATGGTTTGTATTTACGCCCCTAACTGGGACTGCCCTAACTTTATGTCTTCCCTTTTTTCGTACATTCCATGCCTAGACACACATCATCTCATCTTTGGAGGGGATCTTAACTTATCTATCAATCCCATGCTTGACAGATCTTGTTTCAGAAAAATAACTGAATCCAAAGCAGCTAAATGTTTATCTTTGTTTACAGATCAAATTGGCAGTGTGGATGTGTGGCGTTTTTACCATCCGACAGCAAAAGAGTTTTCATTTTACTCCCAGGTTCATCAGACATACTCTCGGATAGATTACTTTTTTCTTGATAAGCTCTTACTACCATCAGTGAAACAATGTGAATACTCATCGATTCACATCATTTCAGACCATGCCCCCCTTTTGTTAGACCTGGAACTAGCCCCTAAAACCAAAGGCTGCTCAAACTGGAGATTAAACATTGGGCTCTTATCATCTGACAAATTTTGTGAATTTATCTCTGATAAAATTTCACGCTTTCTCGAAAACAACAAATCTGACTCTACTTCACCTTCTCTCCTGTGGGAAACCCTCAAAGCAGTAATCCGTCGAGAAATTATTTCATATAATGCCAGGACACGAAAGGATGAGAGGCAAAGGCAACTTGAACTGATCACAGCAATTCATCAGATTGATAGACAGCACTCCATTTCAGCCAATGCCACTCTCCAGACGGAGAGACTTAAATTACAGACTGAATTTGACCTTATTTCCACAAACAAAGCAGAGTTTCTTTTAAGGCGTACAAAGTGCACTTATTATGAATATGGAGACAAGGCTAGTCGGTTTCTAGCAAGGCAACTAAAACATCAATCCTCCTCCCAATTTATTACTCAAATTCGTAAGAACCCCCAAACTTTGGTTACAGACCCATCTGAGATAAACAAAACTTTTGCTTCATATTACTATGATTTATACAAATCAGAAGCCTCATCAGACACTACTCCAATAAACCAATTCCTAGATAATTTAATTCTCCCCTCTGTGGACACTAATTCCAAAAACATTCTAGATGCCCCTCTCAATCTGGAAGAGGTGAAAGCCAGCCTTAAATTTATGCAGAGTAACAAGGCACCAGGCCCGGATGGCTTTCCCTCCGACTTTTACAAGAAATTTTCTGACCAGCTCGCCCCCTTATTACTGGACATGTTTAATGACTCCCTTGAGCGTGGCACCCTTCCTTTGACTTTAACTCAAGCATCGATATCGCTCATCCCAAAGAAAAATAAAGACCTTGAGAACTGCAGCAGCTGGCGACCTGTCAGTTAGCTCAATAGTGATGTTAAGATATTGGCTAAGACCCTCGCCCGCCGCCTCGACCCCTGCCTACCAAAAATAATCTCAAAAGACCAAACTGGGTTTATAAAATTTAGACAATTATCCTCAAATGTACGCCGTCTGCTCAACATAATACTGTCCAAGCCTGAATCACAAGACCCTGAGATGGTAATCTCTATGGATGCGGAAAAAGCTTTTGATAGAGTGGAATGGAATTATTTATTCTCAGTCTTAAATAGGTTTGGCTTTGGCCAGGGCTTTGTTTCATGGATTAAATTATTAAACAATGCCCCAGTTGCCAGTGTAAAAACAAACTCGACACAGTCCAACTTCTTTCCTTTAACACGCGGCTGCCGCCAAGGATGCCCACTATCACCATTGCTGTTCGCCGTCGCAATAGAACCGCTTTCCATTGTCCTTAAGAGCTCACCGTTTTTTACTGGTGTATATAGGAACGGGAACGAACACAGAGTATCACTTTATGCTGATGACCTTTTACTCTATGTCTCAAATCCCACTGTCTGCTTGGACAAAATTCTGGACATTTTACACATTTTTGGTTCCTTTTCTGGGTATAAATTGAACATTGAAAAAAGCGAATGCTTCCCTCTTAATGATCTAGCAAAACAGATCCCGGCTCAGTCACTACCATTCTGCTTAGCCTCTTCTAGGTTTCAATATTTAGGAATTCATATTTTGAATAGTCTCCCTTTACTACATAAACATAACACTGTAGAGCTGGTCAGAAGGGTGAAGTCAGACCTATTACGCTGGAATAATCTCCCACTGTCACTTCTAGGTAGGATAAACTCTATCAAAATGAATGTTCTACCAAAATTTTTATTCCTTTTTCAGTGTTTACCTATATACCTGCCCAAAATTGTTTTCATCAAATTGGATAAGATTGTTTCACATTTCATTTGTGCAGGAAAGACTCCAAGGGCAAAATACTCAGTATTGCAAAGACCCAAGAACAATGGAGGCCTCGCATTGCCGGATTTCAGGGCATATTATTGGGCAGCCAATATTCAAAAAGTCTATACCTGGTATAACTCCCCCAACACAGACTGGTGTCAGATGGAAGCTTACTCATGTACCCCTGTCTCGTTATCAGCTTTAGTATGTTCCCCTCTAAATGCTCATCCCACTAAAGTCACCTCCAACCCGATTGTATTATCTACTATAAAAATCCTGAGACAGTTTAAACGGCACTTTAAAATCACCTGTCTTTCCCCACTAATGCCCCTTTGTGAAAATTACTTATTTCCACCGCGTCACTTGATCCAACTTTTTCTCTGTGGAAAGAGAAGGGGCTGGTAAACTTTGATCAACTTTATGACAAGAACATTTTCACTTGCTTCAATAATCTCCAAACTAAGTTTTCCCTCCCACAATCTCATTTATTTAGGTATTTTCAAGCTAGAGACTTTGTTCGTTGTAACTTTCCCAATTTTCCCCATAAACCTCCTCGTACTCTTATTGATGGCATTCTATCTCTCCCGGCCGCTCGCGGATTCATTTCAGTCGTGACAAAATTAATCTTGTCATCAATACCACTCTCGCTGGTGACTAGAAACTCATGGGAAAAGGAGTTGGGCTGCACCATGTCAGACGAGGGGTGGGAGAGGGCCCTTGACAGGGTCAACTCCACCTCGTCTTGTGCCAGTCTGACTTTAATTCAGTTTAAGGTCCTACACAGGATACATTACTCCAAAGCTAAACTTAAAAAACTCTTTAATACAAGTGATACATGTGACAGGTGTTCTCTGTCACCAGCCAGTCATACACACGTTTTTTTCCTGTCCCAGATTAAGCTCATTCTGGTCCTCTTTCTATAATACTTTCACAAAAGCTTTAAACAAGCCAGTGCTTCAGAGTCTTTTGACCTCTATCTTTGGTGTGCTAAAGGAATCCACACACTTCACGAACAGGGAAAATAACGCTATTGCTTTCGCATCTCTGGTAGCCCGGAGACGCATATTACTTCAGTGGAAGGATAAGAATCCTCCGTCCCCTGACTCTTGGCTGAAGGATCTAATGTCACTCCTACACTTAGAAAAAATCAAGTACAGCATTAGGGGATGTGTCGACAAATTTTATAAAACTTGGAATCCCATTCTTTCCTTAGTTGATTCAACTCTCTCCTTAGATGATTAAAAAGTATGGCTTTAATTAAGATACTCTGAAATAACCCCTCTCTAATTGAATCACTCCTAATTTTCCAGCCAGGATTTTGAGAGAGGCCAGCGGTTGGGTTAGGGATTATGTGGTCGAACCTTAAGCACAACATATAACTGCTATAATTATATTTTTGATTTTGCTTTCTAAGCATTTCAGATCCCTCCTCTAAATTTTGTTTGTTATTATTATTATTATTTATTTATTTTATTTTATTATTATTATTTTATGTAATTTGCTTGTTGGTTAGGTAACTGTTCTCCCCTCCTGTTTTCTCGTTAAGAGGGAGAGAATCAGGTTTGCTTATTGTTAACATTTTTCACTGTATTCCTGGGAATGTAGAGGGGTGGGGGATAGGTGAAATGTATTCTCATGTAAATTAATGTATTGCACCCTTCTAACCCAATAAAAATATATATGGAAAAAAAACAACAATGTAAAGCATATGATATAGCATAGCTATTGTATATTTGTGCACTTATTCTAATAATAATCAGAGTTTAAAATCAATTTAAATATTGTGAAATGTTAAAATTTAAGATAAGATAGGGCTTTATCGATCTCACATTGGAGAAATTAACTAATCATAATAGGGACACTCATCTTCGTTCAAGCGGAACCTTTTATTTATTTTGCCTTATTTGCACTTCAAGCCCAATAGGGAAATACATTTTGTTGTCAAATAAAAACAACCTGTATTTGAATGATTTCCTTGTGTCGTCAATCAAATTTATTGTGAAAAAATCTGAGATTTTATTTTTAGGCTATATCGCCCAGCCCTACTGTTAGTCAATATGGGACTACCTTGTTGTCTTTCCTGAGCCCCAAATGCTGCAAAGTTGGGAAGGGTATTGTTAAGGATTTGTCGATACTACTACTCTTAACAATAATCCTCACTGATCCGGCATTTTATCGGTACCATTATCAATACTTATTTTTTCATCTAACAAAAGGGTAAAAAACAAATAATGATCACTGGCTGGTTTATTTTTTAAACATTTGGAACAAAAGCAAACAAAATAAAAGTACAAACTAAATAGAAATGGAGCAATACCAACATTATATAAATAACTTTTTAAGCAAAAACCTAAACCACTATATCTTGAATAAAAAGTATGTTGATAGACAGAAATATCAACACTGACAAGACAGAAGATGATTTAAAACACTGAATATGCTCAAAACAAAAAAAAGAACTCTAAAATAATTTCAAGTATTAAAAAATATTTTCCCTATTGCTCATGAATGACTCATTTCTAATAGGGAAACAGACCAGTCGGTCTTGTATTTCTGACTTTAGCACGGTGAGGCTGACTGACCACCTGTCAACGCTTTCAAAGCGGGAGGGGCTCCCAGCTGCACTAGCGGTTTACTGAAGAGACAGTAAACTCACAACGATTTGTGCTTTTAGTTGTTGCCAAAACCAAAATCTCAAAGAAGATAGAAAAAATAGGTCGATTGAATGTCGCTTTTGAATAGAATAGAGCGGTCTGAAAAGTTGCTAAATAGCACTGATATGGCCCTGGGGCCGTTTTGATACCGGGTTTTGGTACCCATTCCTATTGCTGTTCCATGGCTGTGGATACACATCCACCACCTGGGTGTTGTGCAATTACACACTGTTATTTAATGTTTAATAAATAACTCTCTGTCTGTTATGTATTGTCTGGTGAATATCAGCTCTAGAGCTGATATCAGGACAATAGTTGAAAGGGATGAATCGAGCACTGGCGTTCTTTTAACAGCAAACTCTGCTCACATATAGAATAAGGAGTGACAACTTCTCTGTAGAGAACATCACTGTAAAATACTGTTTATTTGAATTAACACTATTTTTCAATCAACAAATCCTCTCTACGAGGCTAGTGAAACTTAACTAAAACTACTAAGTAAAATGAAGATAAAAAGAAGCTAAGGAACTATGTACACACAAAAGAAACAAAAGACAAAATAAAGTGGTTGATCATCATCATCATCAGAATAAGGTTCACTGCATATCTGAGTTAAAGAACCAAAATTCATCTCCAAGAATGTGAATTGAGGTTAATTAGCTTAACTAAGAACAACATTTGCTATGTGTTTCAACCCTTTCACAATGTAAATCCTGAGTTAAACAAAACATTATTTGATCATTTTTAGAGGTTGCTGTAGCGATAGGTCGCTAAAATCGGCTAATCTAATCTAATGCAAAACACCTTTAAATCAACATTAATATATTAAACGCTCATAGCACTCTCCAACGGTAGTGGAGCGAAGCAAAACAAACCTGACATATGAAACGAATCGTAGTTGTGCATCCGGGAACAAACATCAATATCCCATCAATATACAGTATAAAACCCTTGTGAAGATAATGTTTGTTATAACCATAAAAAGAATTACATCAGCAATGACATGGTTCGAAGAATGCTAACGGGAGCTACCCTGTAAGCTCCACGTGTTCCAAAAATTACGTGAAAATGCATTAAGTAACATTCTAAATAAACCATTTAACTTTCCCTGTTCAATTCTCTGCCAAACCTGTCGGTGCCTCTGTGCCAATTCGGTTCACTTTGGGCATCCAAGGGAAAGCAGTCCTCCAGGAAAAGCAGCGTACAGTACTAGCTGAAACGCGGTCGGGGCAGGCTGCGGGTCGTAGTCAAGTCCTTGGCACGCAGCAGGCGATTTCAGTCCAGATTTTGCTCTCAGCTTGGGAAAATGGGTTCTGTGCTGGCTGCTGCGGCTCCGTCTGGACACCGTTTCCTGCAACAGCTGAGGAAGCGAAACAAAACTGGTTCGGCATGGGGATTCTTTCACTTCAACGTCTAGCAGAAGTGAGACTGCAGACTTAACTCTGATTCGGCCGTCGGGTCCGATGCCAGTCAGGTCCTCTGCTCTGCAGAGGACAAGAATTTCCCCCTTTGTTGCTCCATTGAAGCGACGGGAAATGAGTTTCCCAGAAAGCACATTTTACTCAGCTTGTGAGCCTTGAGGCCCATGTGAGGGCGCGTAGCTGGCTGGCCCCCAGGATGGACCCTCTCCTTCAGAGTCCCAAGCAAGAAAAAGAAGAGAGTGAGGTGGAGTCTGGCTCCGTAGCAAGGCACCCTGCTGAGGGAGGCTGTCTCTGCGTCGATGTGTGAAGTTCCTTTGCTTACAACCCATTTTGATTTATCCTCATGTTACATGTTCCCAATTCAATCAGATTTTTGTCCATGGCTAGATGGCCCAACATGGGATAGGTTCATCATGTTCAAGGGATCCACTGATTCCTCTCTTACCATAGCAGCTTTGAACCATTGCAACCTGGGTCTTGGGTGTAATTGTAAATTTCTCTGTGTTGCATTGGTGTCAATGCCATCATATCCTCCTGTCCTTGGTGCACTGGTGTTAGTGTTGCCTCACAGGCTGCATTATGAAGCAGAGTTGTGAGCACAGGACAATTCCAGATGTCCTGTTAAGTGTTCTGCTTCTATGTCTCATTTACCCCGAGATGCCTGCTGCTGGATTTTCATATTTAATTAAGATGGTGAAGATTCTCAGTCATCCAGGTCATGGTCAATCCAAAAAAAGGTAAAAAACAAAGCAACTGGACTTATTTTCCGTAGTTGAAGACGTTTCGCTTCCTCTCCAGGAAGCTTTCTCAATTCAAAAAGTCTGGAGTAATGTGGAGTGCCAAGCTTTATACTCCTGCCAAACAAAGGCCTTGTAATGGTTTAGATAACATGCAAATTCAACAGAAACAGGTCCACCCCTTAGTAATGGGCGGTCGTTAAAGTCATTAAGCCAGCAGATTGAACCGAAACTGGTCCGTCCTCTGTAACGAGGAGTCATTAATTCAATTCAATTCAATTCAATTTTATTTATATAGCGCCAAATCATGAAACATGTCATCTCAAGGCACTTTACAAAATCAAGTTCAATCATATTATACAGATTGGGTCAGATTATACAGATTGGTCAAAATGTCCTATATAAGGAAACCAGTTGATTGTATCAAAGTCCCGACAAGCAGCATTCACTCCTGGGGAACCGTAGAGCCACAGGGAGAGTCGTCTGCATTGTACATGGCTTTGCTGCAATCCCTCATACTGAGCAAGCATGAAGCGACAGTGGGAAGAAAAACCACCCATTAACGGGAAAAAAAAACCTCCGGCAGAACCGGGCTCAGTATGAACGGTCATCTGCCTCGACCGACTGGGGTTACAGAAGACAGAGCAGAGACACAACAAGAGAGACAAAAAAGCACAGAAGCACACATTGATCTAGTAATCTGTTCTACATTAGATGGTAATAGTCGGTGATCTGTCCTCCCTGGATGATTTCACAGTCAACAGAACGTCAGACCAGGTGTACCTACTATGAAGAAAAAAGAGAGAGAACAAAAAGTTAAAAGCTGAAATGACAACAGTCATTTCAATGTAATGCAATGCAAATCTGGAGAACAGTAGACTGGAGAACAGTAGAAATCAGTAGAGTGAGAAAAATAGGCCCTGATGTCCTCCAGTAGCCTAAGCCTATAGCAGCAAAACTATAAAGGTAGCTCAGAGTAACATGAGCCACTCTAGTTATAAGCTTTGTCAAAAAGGAAGGTTTTAAGATTAGTCTTAAAAGTAGACAGGGTGTCTGCTTCACGGACCAAAACTGGGAGTTGGTTCCACAGGAGAGGAGCCTGATAGCTAAAGGATCTGCCTCCCATTCTACTTTTAGAGACTCTAGGAACCACTAGCAGACCTGCAGTCTGAGAGCGAAGTGCTCTGTTAGGAACATACGGAGTAATCAGAGCTCTGATATATGATGGAGCTTGATTATTAAGGGCTTTATACGTTAGAAGAAGAATTTTAAATTCTATTCTTGATTTAACAGGAAGCCAATGAAGGGAAGCTAAAATTGGAGAAATATGATCCCTCTTGTTGATTTTCATCAGAAATTCTGCATTTTGGATCAACTGAAGACTTTGAATTGCATTTTGTGGACTTCCTGATAGTAAAGAATTACAATAGTCCAGCCTTGAAGTAACAAATGCATGGACTAGTTTTTCAGCATCACTCCTGGACAGAATGTTTCTAATTTTGGCGATATTCCTGAGGTGAAAAAAGGAAACTCTGGAAACCTGTTTAATATGGGATTTAAATGACATGTCTTGGTCAAAAATAACACCAAGGTTTTTTACTTTATTACCAGAGGCCAAGTTAATGTCATCCAGATTAAGTGATTGGTTAAGAAGTTTATTTTTTGAGGACTCTGGCCCAAAGATTACAACTTCGGTCTTGTCAGAATTTAGATGCAGGAAATTTAAAGTCATCCAGCTTTTGATGTCATCAAGACATGACTGCAGTCGAAGTAATTGATTGGATTCATCAGGATTTATGGATAGATATAGCTGAGTGTCATCAGCATAACAGTGGAAATTAATCCCATGCTGTCTGATAATTTTGCCGATCGGAAGCATATATATAGTAAAGAGAATTGGTCCAAGGACTGAACCCTGTGGTACTCCACAGGTGACCCTAGAGTTTGAGGAAGATTTATTATTAACATGAACAAACTGGAATCTGTCCGACAGATAAGATTTAAACCAGCCTAATGCTTTCCCCTTAATCCCTACAGTATGTTCAAGTCTTTGTAGGAGAATATTGTGATCAACTGTATCAAATGCAGCACTAAGATCTAACAGGACAAGTACAGACACAAGTCCATTATCTGAGGCCATGAGAATATCATTAGTGACCTTCACCAGAGCCGTTTCAGTGCTATGATGAGCTCTGAAGCCTGACTGAAACTCCTCAAGTAGGTCATTGCTTTGTAAATGTTCACAAAGTTGATTAGCAACTACTTTCTCAAGAATTTTAGAAAAGAAAAGAAGATTAGATATAGGTCTGTAGTTTACTAGCTCATCTTGATCAAGAGAATGTTTCTTAAGTAAAGGTTTAATAACAGCTACTTTAAAAACCTGTGGTACATATCCATTTACTAAGGATAGATTAATCATGTCTAAAATAGGACCACTGATCAAAGGGAATACCTCCTTAAACAACTTGGTTGGGATTGGGTCTAACATACAGGTAGAAGGTTTAGATGAAGCTAAGATTTTAGATAGCTCAGAAAGCTCTACTGCTTCTAAACAGTTCAGACACAGCGCAGGTTTTAAAGATTCCTCCAATGCTGCCTTACTTACTGGGGATGAGGTAATCATGTTTGGGAGGATGCCAATTATTTTATTTTTAATGGCATCAATTTTATTTATGAAGAATCCCATAAAATCATTACTACTAAGAGCTAAGGGAATGGATGGATCAACAGATCTGCAGCTCTGAGTAAGTTTGGCAACTGTACTAAAGAGAAATCTAGGATTATTTTTATTCTCTTCAATTAATGATGAAAAATATGCTGCTCTAACTCTGCGAAGGGTCTTGTTATACAACAATAGACTGTCCCTCCAGATTAAGTAGGATTCCTCTTGGTGTGTAGAGCGCCATTTTCTCTCCAATTTCCTAACATTGTGCTTCAAGGAACGCAGCTCTGAATTAAACCAGGGAGCCAGCTTCCTGTGAATTATCACCTTCTTTTTCAAGGGAGCTACATTATCTAATGCAGAACGCAATGAGGAAGTCACACTGTTAGCAAATGTATCTATTTGTGAATGGGAAGAAACAGCATTGCTGCCATCTACAGGGCATTTCTGCAATACTGAGGATATTAAGAGGGGGACAGACTCTTTAAGTTTTGATACAGCATTATCCGATAAAGATCTACTATAATGGAACCCTCTTTTGGGGGTGGAGAAATCGGTTAGATTAAACTCAAATGTTATTAAAAAATGATCAGATAGGACAGGGTTGTGAGAGAATACTGTTAGTTCTTCACAATCAATGCCATATGTCAGCACAAGGTCCAAAGTATGGAGCCGAGAGTGCGTTGGCTTATGCACATTTTGAGCAAAACCAATTGAATCTAGGATAGTTTTAAAGGCTACACTAAGGTTATCACATTCAGTGTCAACATGGATGTTAAAATCACCCACTATAATAACCTTGTCAGTATTTAACACCAAATCAGATAAGAAGTCTGACAGTTGATCCAAAAACTGAGTGTAAGGGCCTGGTGGACGATACAAAACAATAAACAGAAGAGGTTTTATTGCTTTGCAGTTTGGATGAGGGAAACTGAGGGTTAAATGTTCAAAAGAACTGTAATTATTAATTTGCCTGGGACTAATTAATAAATCAGACTGAAAGATGGTTGACACTCCTCCTCCTCTTCCCACAGATCTTGGAATGTGGAAATTTGAATAACTGGAGGGAGTGGGCTGCACAGTGGCACAGTGGGTAGCGCTGTTGCCTTGCAGCAAGAAGGTCCTGGGTTCGAGTACACCCCTGGGTCTTTCTGCATGGAGTTTGCATGTTCTCCCTGTGCATGCGTGGGTTCTCTCCGGGTACTCCGGCTTCCTCCCACAGTCCAAAAACATGACTGTTAGGTTAATTGGCTTCTCCAAATTGTCCTTAGGTGTGAGTCTGTGTGTGAATGGTTGTTTGTCCTGTTTGTCTCTCTGTGTTGCCCTGCGACAGACTGGCGACCTGTCCAGGGTGTACCCCGCCTCCCGCCCAGTGAACGCTGGATATAGGCACCAGCAACCCCCGCGACCCCATGAGGGATAAAGCGGTTTGGAAAATGGATGGATGGATGGAGGGAGTTGACTCATTTATACTAACGTAGTCCTCTTGTAGCCAGGTTTCTGTGAGACAAAACAAATCAATCTGATTATCAGAAATCAATTCATTAACTAACAAAGTCTTTGGAGGGAGAGACCTTATATTTAATAGACCACATTTAATTATTTTATTTTTTGGTTCAAAGTGATCCGTATGGATTTTTATTAGATTTTTATGATTTGTTCCCTTTAGATCAGTTTTTGATCTGTTAAGTTTTGGCCGTGGGAAAGACACCGTCTCAATAGGGTAATGGGTGGGTAACAGTACAGAAGCTGCAGAGAGGTGTGTTAAACTACGGCTCTGCTTCCTGGTCTGGACCCTGGGTTGTCAGCATTTAGGAGAACTAACAAATCCGGCCAGATTCCTAGAAAGAAGAGGTTGTTATTGGCTTGGCTTAAAGGAACAATGTTTTGATCCCCCATATGAGGGTGAGAATTGAGGTGATGATTGGCCGGAATTAATCCTATAGCTGGATTGTAAATTTTTGAGTGTTGGTACCTAAGGCCTCCTCCTCTGTTTAAGGTTGGTTTTTCTCTCTTAACGTAGATGGCTTCCTTCACGCCCCTTTCAAACCATCTGTCTTCTTTGTCCAAAATGTGAACATTTTGGTCCTCAAAGGAGTGTCCTTTGTCCTTCAGGTGTAGGTGGACAGCAGAATCTTGTCCGGTGGAGGTAGCTGTCCTGTGTTGAGCCATGCGTCTGTGGAGAGGTTGTTTGGTTTCTCCAATATAAAGATCAGAACATTCCTCACTGCACTGAACTGCATACACCACTCCGCTCATCTTAAGTTTGGGGGTTTTGTCCTTGGGATGCACCAGCCTCTGTCTCAGGGTCCTGTTTGGTTTAAAATGTACTGGGATTTTGTGTTTGGAGAAAATCCTCTTGAGGTTTTCAGAGACTCCAGCAACATATGGGATGACAATGTTTTTGCGTTTATTCTTCTCACCATTATGTTCTGCAGCGGGTCTTTTGGATTTTCTTGCTGATTTGACAAAAGCCCAGTTAGGGTACCCACAGGTTTGGAGAGCATCTCTGATGTGTTTCTGTTCCTTGTGCTTCCCTTCTGTTTTAGTTGGGACATGCTCGGCCCGGTGTTGTAAGGTTCTAATGACCGAAAGTTTGTGCTCCAGTGGGTGGTGTGAGTCAAAAAGAAGATATTGGTCTGTGTGTGTGGGTTTCCTATATACTTCAATGTTGAGGTTTCCATCTCCTTCCATGTTCACCAAACAGTCAAGAAAAGGTAGCTTGTTGTCGTTGGCATCCTCTCTGGTAAACTTGATCTTGTTGTCCACAGAGTTGATGTGTCTTGTGAAAGCTTCCACTTCTTTTAACTGGATTTTGACAAAGGTGTCGTCCACATATCTAAACCTGTGGCTTGGTGGTGTTCCTCTGAAGGTTCCCAAAGCTCTCTTTTCCATCTCTTCCATGTAAAGATTGGCTACAATTGGTGACACTGGAGATCCCATGACACAACCATGCTTCTGTCTGTAAAAATGATTGCTGAACTTGAAATAAGTTGTAGAAAGACAAAGGTCCAGTAGGGTACGGATCTGGTCCGGAGTGAAGTTAGTTCTGTTATTTAGGTCCCTGTCTTGTTGAAGACGTTTCCTGACTGTTTCTACTGCCTCTGATGTAGGTATGCAAATGAAAAGTGAAGTGACATCGAAAGACACCAGCGTTTCCCCTGGTGCCATCTTTAAATGTTTGACTTTGTTTGCCAAGTCCTTGGAGTTTTCTATGTGATGTGGTGTGTTCCCCACCGGGGGGCTAAAATACTAGCAAGCTGTTTAGCAATGTTATATGTTACTGAATTAATGCTGCTGACAATGGGTCTGAGTGGTGTTCCTTCCTTGTGAATTTTTGGGAGTCCATATAAGCATGGAATGTCCTCCCCTGGATATAATCTATAATAAATTGAGCGGTTAATTACCTTGTCTTTTTCTAGTTGTTGTAGGTAGTCAGTGATTTTCTTTTTGTAGGAGGATTCACAGATTAATTCAGTGAATCCTTGTTCACTGAAGATCTGATTCACAAAGCATGGAATGGAGTTAGAAAAACATTTGGCATGTATTTCAATCCATTCACAATGCAGAGCCCAAGTTAAACAAACATTATTTGATGAAATAATATTTTGTTTAAGTTAAAGAACCGAAGTTCACCTTAAAGAATGTGAATTGTGGTTAAATTAGCTTAACTAATTCAGAACAACATTTGAAATGTGTTTCAACCCATTCACAATGCAAGGCACAAGTTAACTAGAACATTATTTTGAGAAAATAACATTCTGAGGACCGTTTTATCCTGTAAAATCATTTAATTCAGAATTGCGTGCCTTTGTTTATGCGATTCTACCTCCGGGCGCTAGGGGTCACTGTAGCAACTCGGTGGCTAAGAGGTTGCAACATAAAGTTACCAAAATTGCCTTGACAACCGGCATTAATATACCATATTGATGCGGGAATAAGGCTCATAACACCATCGGAGGATGGCGGAGCAGAAAAGTTACGCTTTATGCTTTAAAACAAACTCCCTTTGAAATGTCTGGGACCGGATGTTAGCAAGGCTAATAGCATGTTGGCTAGCGGACGCTCGGCGCTAACAAATGAAAGCTTTTGCTTTATTTTTAGTCATAATGAGCGGCTGGGTAACGTAAACATTAATGTCCCATCAATGTATGAAACTCTTGTGGAGGTAACCTTGTTATAACCAAAGAAAAACACTCGACTGTGACATGGTACCGAATGCTAGCAATGTGCTATTTCGTTTGCCCTTTGTTCAAAGGCCCATGTACAAACGATTCACAAATCATTTCCCAATAAACCTTTTTACTTCTCCCACAGCTCTTCCTGCCCAACCTGTCTCTTGCCTCGTGTCAGTTCTGTCCACTTTGGCCATTCACGGAAGGAGCGTTGAAGGAGGAAAGTTGTCAGTTGTTGTGCCGGCTAGCGCTTGGCTCTGCAGCCATGTGGTCGGGTCCGAGGCCTGGTGTCCTGGAGACAGCCTTTGACTCCGTTGCAGTCCGATTTAAGCCGGGGTTTTCCTCAGCATACAGCCTTCAGCTCCATCGGGGTTCGCATTCCTGTACAGGCTGAGGAAAAATACAACAAGGCTTTTTTTGGCATTGCAGGATCCTTCCTCCTGCATCTGATTATGAGGTTGAGACAGCAAACTTAACTCTGTATTTGCCCGGACATGTTCCCCGGGCGACGAGAGACCTCTCCAGATGCGGCCTGTGTGTTCTTTCAGGCCCGTGCAGGGCCCATGGCCCGAAGTAGTTTCCTGGTCTGCCCCAGGACGAGGTGGTCTGTGCAGCTGCTGAAGAGCTGGGGTGGGAGCCCCCCTGATGGCTCCAGCCAGAAGAGAAGAGCTGAAGAGATCTGCAGAAGTGGGGACGCTTTGTCTGTGGGAGGAAGGTTTTATCACTAGCAGCAGGACCCCTGGTGAGAAGAAGGGCCATCCAAGCCTTGAGGGTCTCATGTTGCAGCAGGAGTGGGGTTCCTTTGAAACCCTTCCACTGTTCAGAATCCAATCCGAGATCAATTATTTATCATGGCGTTATTATGGCATAACATGTGAGAGGCTGGCCTGGCTTACACCAATTGCAATAATTGAGATGGGAGCTAATAAAAGCATGAATCACCTGTTCAAAATCATTAAAAGATAAAAATTATTTCTCTTTGGATAAAAGTCTGTTTTAAAAAGGATGTTTTTACAACAGAACTAATCTGTTTCTCAAGATTGGCAATATCTCAAATCTCAGACTACAGACATCAGCATTAGAAGAATACAGCTGAAACCAGGTGTTTACATATAATGAAAAAAAAAGTTTTTTCTGCTTACTGTCAAGAATCAAGAATTACTCCAAGATTTTTTACATGAGGTTTTACAAACTGCTGAAGGCTACTGAGGTCAGAAGGGGACACACTGTGATTTTCACTGCGACCAAAAATCATG
This sequence comes from Fundulus diaphanus, assembly GCA_037039145.1. Taxonomy (NCBI): domain Eukaryota; kingdom Metazoa; phylum Chordata; class Actinopteri; order Cyprinodontiformes; family Fundulidae; genus Fundulus; species Fundulus diaphanus. The sequence goes on along the minus strand of CM073133.1, from coordinate 56,009,235 downwards.
ACTTCAGTTTTATTTTCATTGAAGTTCAGAAAATGTAAAATGTTTTGCAAGGCAGTCAAACAGTGGTTTAAGTGAGAAAGGATGGTTGTGTTTCAACTGAAAATAAATCTGAATATCATCTGCATATGAGTAAAATGAAATATAACATTTTGTAAAAGCGGAACCTAAAGGGAGCATGTAAATGGAAAATAAAATAGGTCCAAGAATGAATCCTTGAGGAACTCCACATGTAAGGGGAGCTGAGGAGGAAGCAGATTCTCCAATACCTACAGAGAAACCTCTATCTGGCTAATAAGACCTGAACCAGTCCAGTGCAGTGCATTTGATACCACACAGATCAAGTCTGGAAAGCAAGATGCTGTGGTCAATGTATCAAAGGCGGCTGTCAGATCTAAAAGGATGAGAATAACTGAGTCTCCTGCATCTGGAGGTAATAAAAGATCAATAAATATCTGCTATGAAGGGTTTTAAAACCTGATTTCAGGGATTTCAGGGATTCTGTCTGTATTTAACCCTCCTGTTATGTTCATTTGTTAGGAACAGCAATGCTGTTCCCGGGTCAGTTTGACCCGGTGCATGTTTAATTATCCAAAAGATGTCTGAAACCAAAAAAATCCTAACAAGCATTGTTAATATTTCATTACTAACTCCATTACTAACTATTCTATCAATATTTAGTGCAATGGTGTTCCTTACCACTAACAGGTAATGATCCAGTTATGATAATTCACTCGTTTTTCAAAAAAAAAAACTATGTTCAAACTTTTTTTAATGTTTCACCACTTTATTACTTTTGAAAGACCAACATATAAAACACAATAGTTTTACACAACATTGAAACTTAACATTTAAATTTTGTGCCATGTCGAGCACGACCCTTGTGCCCTGATTCTTCTCTGGGGCTCCTCCAACCGGCTTTCCAGTGTAAACCTGCATGTTCAATGCATAGCTGGTGTTTGCATCACATGCTGCCCAGATTTTTATCCCATATTTAGCTGGTTTGGAAGGCATGTATTGCCTAAATGGGCAGTGGCCTCTGAATGCCACCAACCTTTCATCCACTGTGACATTAGGGCCTGGGTTATAGAGTAGTGGAAGTTGCTCTACCCACTTGTCCCACACTGTCCTAATATCTGACAGCTTGTCTCTCTCCCGTCTACCAGCCCTTGTCTCTCGATTATCAAATCAGATTACTCTGGAGAAAATGTGAAAAGTCTCCAGAGACATTGTGGCTCGAAATATAGCCCTGCCTGTCTCTGCATCCCACAGACTGGCTGTCATCCTTCGACTTATAGACCCCAGCCAGGATGAGGAGCCCCAAATACGCATCTAAATGTGTTTTGTCCAGCTCCTTCGACTTCTCCCAAAAAAACACGCCTCCCTTCAAGATTAGTCATTTCCAGAATGATTTTCTGTATTGAATCTGGCATGACCAGCTCAAAAGCTGACTTGATGTCAGTCACACGAGTCACTGCCATCCTAGCGGGCCCTGGCACTGTCTTTATTATGTTTTCTGCAGACAGTTTTGCTTGACGCATATTTGTGGATGAAGACCGCTGTATTTCACCATTTTCTGACATGAATGTCATGCTTGGAGGAATAGGAATAGCAATTCCCTCATCTGGTTCAAAATCAGAATCATTAGAATCAGAATTTAGCTCAAGATAGTCTTCATCTTCAGACACATCCTCCTCTTTTTCACTGTCATGATCAATGATTACTTCCAGAGCCTCCTGGACTGTCATCCTTTTGCTTCTGCTGTTCATTTTGTAAAGGTCTGCCTGACAGAGTGTAATGTTGGTAGGACTCCCATGCAGAGAATCTTTTATATGTTTTGCCCCTCCCCTGTTGAATGTCCACTGAATGTGTGTGGGGTTTTCCCACGAGAACATAAATGGTTCCCGTCAAAAGTCATAACACCTGCACCTGTGTGTCTGTGTGTGTGTGTGTGTGAGATTGGGGTAAAACATGTCTCACAGTTGCAAAGAAAGAAATAGTCTGACATTTCTGACACCCTTTTACCTCCAGTTTGACTGATGGGTCAAATTGACCCGAACAGTATCTATGTGATATAAACATGCAGGGGGTGGTTGCAAATATGTGAGATGAACCATTTTCATATTATATGTTGATTACACTATTTAAGGGAAGCAGAAGAAGTTTCATACCGAAAAAATGCTTTTAACTTAACTATTATTCCTAGATCTTCAAACTTTAAAACGGGTCAATTTGACCCGTAACATAACCGGAGGGTTAAAATAGACTGCAGCTGAATAAAAACTATCCTTTCTAAAATCTTTGATAGAAAAGGAAGCTTTGAGGCTTTGAGGGCTAAAATTTGAAAGAACAGAAGAAACAAGACTGGGATTCTTCAGCAATGGTTGCATAACTGCATGTTTAAAACAAACGGGACCAACACCTGAGTTGACACTGCTATTAAAAATCTCTAAAATGTCAGACCCAACAAATTTTAAAAAGTTCTTTAAAACGTGAGTTGGAATAACATCATGAGGACAGGAAGAAGTCTTCATTTTATTAACTATTTTCTCCAATTGATTAAAGGACACAAGTTCAAACTGTTGAAAGACAGCAGAACTTGCAATAAAGGTGGAAGGTTGATGTGAAGACCGAGGAATTGGTAATCTAAGATTTTGTATGTTATCGATAAAAAACTGTTGGAACTTTTTACAGGTTGCAAAAGAGTTCTCAAGACACATGAGAAGTGTTTAGAACAGAGTAAATTGTGAAAAAAAAAGAAACTGTGGATTGTGAGAATTATTCAAAATTATACCGGATTCTTTTTTTTGTAGGCTTTTTCGGCCTTAATAATGTTCTGATACCTCCACAGGCTCTCTTAATATAATAAGAGACACTTGTGATTTTTTTTTAACTCTCGTTCAGTGCAATGTCATAAGTGCAATGCTTATCAAACAGTAAATTTGACTATAAAAAACACAAGGCATTATAAAAAGTTAGAATAATATAAAATATTTTTTTCTCTTTTACCTTCTTGTTTTAGTGTCCATATAATATAAAGTATTCCATACATAAATTATAAAAAAGCTGCTTGCATGTATAAATCAAGCGGAGCACTATGGCGAAAGCAGTAAGCCTCCGCTTGTGAAAGTAAAATCTCTGGGCTCTTTTTGGCATTAAGACAACAATTCTTATTGCCACATTGTCAGACAGGACACTATTAAAAAAGAAAAGAATAATATTAAATATGAAACATACAGAACATACAATGTCAAATTACATCATTTTCATATTAATCTGACACCACTCAACAACAATACTAAATAGAGAATCCTTGTTCATGATTCACTTGCATAAGTTTCAGGCCTTTCACTGGCAAACACTTTATCATGATTATTTATTATTTAACAATTTGATGGCTCCCTCATTTCAGCAGGTACAAAATGACGACTACAGACCTTCGTGTGATACGCAATTGCAAAATGATCCCTATGAATGTTGACCATCCGCTTTTCCTTCAACTCATCCTCTTTAGGGAAAAAAAAACTCAGTGGAGTTACATTTCGCTGAAGCTGTACACTTGGGGACGCGACAGTGGTAGCTTCATAAGATATCCTCTATTCTTTGAAAGGAGAACTTGTTTTTTTTTAACTGCCGTTGTGTAGACACACAGCCACAATAACCAGTATAATTGCAAAAACGGAGAAAACAACCCAGAGCTTAAACAGAACTGATATACATATCTGATGATTGAACGCTATAACCGGAAGCTATAACTTCACTAACACAATGTACAACTCGTTTGAAAAATGTTTCCCCTGTCATTTTAGCCTTAATGTTGGTAGATAAGACAAACAGACTCTGTTAATGCTGTCACATTCGCTAACATTGCCCCTGCAATATTTTTGTTGTCGGACGTTAGATCGGCCTGGGGTACAGTTCCATGTGGGCAGAGCGATCTTACACTTGGATTTGCATCAATTCACTTGAATGTAGTTAATTTCTATCTAACTTGAACTACAATGTGATTCATTGAATATTAATAATAATTACAATAAAGTAGAAACCAACTGATTACGTCTAATGTTCATGTTGTAACATCTTATACCACTACAAACAAAACTCTTTACTGGACTCAGCATTACACATCCTCCACCATTCTAAACAGTGGGCATGTACAGGGCTTCTTCACATACTGTATTAAGGTTGACTTTTGACCCATGTGGAGTGCTCATTGTTAAAAAGCTCAAGCCTAAAACCAATACATACTCTTCTTGAACAGAGAAATCAGTTCTTTTAATCAGACCTAGCAAGACAAAAATTATTCCCTGGCCAAGAAATTTCCTTCTTTAGAAAGATGGAAGTTCAGAGCTCCTGGGAAGTCCTCTTGAGGCCCTCTTACTACAGCAATTGTCAACATAGTAACCATGCCCACTTTGAGTTATCGAAGCCAAATGTTACAATACTCATCGGTACGGGTGGGCCGTTATCTTATCGTTTTATCGTTATCGCGAAAAATTTCTTTGTAACGACTATAAATTCCAACTAGTGGTGTCTGAAACCCCCCCACAAATAGCCAGTATTATCAAGATAGTTGTTTTTGCCATTTTCTTTATTGTTGGTTCTTTGAGAGTTGCATAAATATCAATACAAAAATAATTAAATGCAGTTACTTTGGGCAGTTTGGTGATAAAAATAACATAAAATATTTATCTAACTAGTGTCCTGATGACACACATTAAAATTTTGTTTTAATATGTTATACGTTACACTATTAAATGTTTTTTAAGCACAGCAATTGTTTATTAGGCTGATTGATATGCAGTCACAGCCACACGTATGCTTAAAAAGTTGCAAGAAGCTGTAGATAATCTTTTATCATTGATTTTATCGTTATCACATTAGTACAGCAATATATCGGGATAAAATGTTAAGTCCATATTGCCCACTCCAACTCATCGGACACTACAGAACAAACATTTCCAGCCAAGAATTTTAATTATTGACTGTAGATATATAGACGGGTTCAGCCAGATGTGTAGATTTTTTTCTTTGTTCCTGTTACATAAATTATGAAGATCAACACATCTGATGTACTTAATGTTTCTTACTCAAACAGCTACTCAGCAAGACAAACGTTTGCATACGTTTTATTCTTTGTGCTGAAGTTGAATCTAAAAAAAATTAGACCATGTCTGAACCAGAAAGTGTAAACCTCAGGATTAGGGCTGAAACAATTAATTGGACTAATCATGATTAATCAATCATTGAAATGATCACCAACTACTTTAGTAAACGAATCGAATCATTGACTGGAGTCTACAGACTCTAAAATATATACTTTGTTGAAAGAATAACCCACTAAGCAATTAAGCCAGGACTATATAAAAAATATATATAGATTTTACTTTAAGGTGAAACCATTCTTTGTCTGTAAATATGTTCTATCCAGAACTCCTCAAGTAGCTTAGATTGCTTTGCCTGGTTCAAATCCGTAAAAGAAAAAAAGAAGAAGCACTTTGCTGTTTGATTATTGATCCATCAATCAAAAAAATAGTACACAACTTAAGCAATTAGCAAAATAATAGTTGCAGTCCAGGGTTTCCTGTAGGACAATTTTTTTAACCGAGGAGGTGGGAGGTTTGCTGTCATTAAAATGTCATTGAAATGCAACATACATTAACAATACTTAATGAAATAACATATGAATTTGTATACATTGTGCAAATCCACACTATGTACGTCTAATTTGACCAAAAACATACTAATCAAAGGCATACACTCGTTCAATACGAGGTGAATAAGTGATTGCAGGTGTGTGGTATTCAGGTAATTAGGTAAGTTTCTAAGAGAAAAACCCAGACTAGATTAAAAACTATATTTATTATATTTATATCCAGTTTTGTAATCCAGGGCGGAATCAACACATTTTTCTTATACGTTTGCGATGTGAACACAGAACAGGTCTCCTCACTGCTCTCATTGCTCTGACTCCATGCACGTCTTTCAGAATGAGGCAGCTTTAAATTAATTTTAAATTTTGATTAGAATAAGTGTGCAAAAATACAGTAGCTATGCTATATCATATGCTTTACATTGTTTTAATATATTTTTGAATTAATTCTGAAGGTGTGGCGGTTTTTATTTTGGTGTGGTGGTGCGGCATGATTAAATGCTGTACATGTAGCAGAAACCCTGCTGGACTGACGCAAGAATTTCTTATGTTTCATCCTGGAACATTGCTACACTTTCATCAATCTGCATGGGGCAATAGGACCTTGGGTGTGACAGATTCTGCTACAGGGGGAGAAAAATTTAACTTCGGTTGGTTTTAAAGATGGGGTACTTATTTTTACAAGTTGAAAAGGTAACAGATTAGGGTAACACTGATATTTTTTTAAGTTTGGATAAATCTGTCATCATATACAGTAAAATAAGCATTCCGTGTACATTCTGTGCATTGTTGCAGGTGGTATACCATATCTACCGAGCCATTGCATCGAGACATCTCCCTCTCAACAACATTAGGCTGGTCCATTTGGACTCCCATCCTGACCTGCTTATCCCTGTCAACATGCCTGCTGACACAGTGTTTGATAAGGAGAAACTTCTCAGGTATGACTTATTTTTGACTCCTGGAGTATCTCACTTTTCCTTTTTCACTTCTCCCTCTCCTTCAGAGAGCTCAGAGCTGATCTTTGACCTTTGGTTGTACAAGTGTGCAAGAGATAACTAATACAAGTGTGTGAACACCTGGCTTAAAACCTTGTCTCTGTAGATTCTGCTGCACTACAAAGTTTAATGCTCTGACCCCGAAATCCCTCCTTTGTTTCATTATGACATATACACATTGCATGTGTAGGGTTCTATGTAACAGTGTCAAAGAAATGCCTCTAATTGATGAATTTTGATCATTGCAAAGTCAGTACTTTCAGATAAACTGTGAATCTGAATCAGGAATGAGCTGTTGTTTGATGTAGATCAAAGCATTCAATTCAATAAAATTTTATTTATATAGCACCAATTCATAATACATGTCATCTCAAGGCACTTTCCAAGGTCAAATTCAATCAGATTATACAGATTGGTCAAAAAGTTTCCTATCTAAGGAAACCCAGTAGATTGCATCAAGTCTTGGCAAGCAGCATTCACTCCTCCTGAAAGAGCGAAAAGCCACAGTGGACAGTTGTCTGCATTGTTGATGGTCCCTCATACTGAGCAAGCATGAAGCGAAAGTGGAGAGGAAAACTCCCCTTTAACGGAAAGGAAAACCCTCCAGCAGTACCAGGCTCTGTGTGAACGGTCATCTGCCTCGACCAAATAGGGCAGGGGTCGGCAACCTGCGGCTCTTTGATCCCTCTGACGTGGCTCAGCTTTTGAAAATAATTATTTCATTATTTAAATAATTGTTATTTAATTAAAATGTATTTTATTTTAGTTCGTTCATTATCAAAATGTAATTCTATGAAGATTAAGCCGATCTTGTAACATCTAAAATATTTTGATATTTAAAACAGCGGTTCCCAAATGTTTTTAGCTGCGCACCCCGTTCAGTGTCCCAACCGGGTTGACACACACACACAAAAAAAAAAAAATTTTGCAGTTAGAACAACGCAACCATCATAACAAATGTTATCAGTAAAATTAGAACATAATTTGAATTAAATTGCAATGAAGTTACACACAACATCCACAACAGAATCCTGAGGATTTTAAGGTGCATCAGTTGAAAGAAAGAGACACTAAGATGGGTCAGACCTCCACAACCTGAAAGCTCTCTGAAGCGGCCATCCCGGTCTGAATACGCGCTAAAACCGCTTCTTTAAAATGAACTGCACCAATCAGATTCACAGTGAAAAGTATTACAGCTCTGTGTGTGACCATAGTAAAAAAAATGGCGTCTCCCCCCCCCCCCCCCCCCCCCAGCAGCAGCGGTGGCGGCAGGGGTTGTAGGCGTGTCATGCGCATCAGTGCTTGTTGCGGTTCAGGTTGACGGCTGACTGCACAGCGCCAGTAAAAGAATGACGGCACGCAGGGAGAGGACGGCATTTTTGTTTGCTGCCCGTCAATAATTTAAGTTCTGCTTTTTTTTCTTCATTACTACAAGGAATCAAATAGACATCGAGTATTTTTCTTAACCTTCAACCAAGCATCTTTATTTTTGGAGTTAAAAATGTTTTGTTGCATGCAGAAATGTTATTTCCTTTTCTCTGCAGTCGTTCATTGATTTCATAAGTGTAACACAGTATAGTTTGTTTATACATAGCACAAAGTAATTGCAAAAAAAAAAAACGTGTTATATGCAGTGTTATTTAATTTAAAATTTCAAAAGGGTTTTGTGGCTCCCAGTGTTTTCTTTAGTGTGTGAAATGGGTCCAAATTGCTCTTTGAGTGGTAACGGTTGCCGACCCCTGGACAGGGGTTAGAGACACAAAAAGACAGACAAAAGAAGCACAGAAGCACGCATTGATCCAGGAATCCTTTCTATGTTATATGCCAATAGTGGATGATCTGTCTTCCCTGGATGATGTCACAGCTAACAGAATGCCAGACCAGGTGTACCTACTATGAAGAAAAAAAATTACTGAGACCAAAAAGGTAGAACATGAAATGACCAACAATGCAAATCGGAGAACAGTATGAGAACTCAGCAGAGTGAGAGAAATAAACCCTGATGTCCTCCAGTAGCCTATGCATATAGAAGCATAACTACAGAGATAGCTCAGGGTAACATGAGCCACTCTAACTATAAGCTTTGTCAAAAAGGAAAGTTTTAAGCTTAGTCTTAAAGGTAGACAGGGTGTCTGCTTCACGGACCAAAACTGGGAGCCTGATAACTAAAGGATCTGCCTCCCATTCTACTTTTAGAGACTCTAGGAACCACCAGCAGACCTGCAGTCTGAGAGCGAAGTGCTCTGTTAGGAACATACGGGGTAATCAGAGCTCTGATGGAGCTTGATTATTAAGGGCTTTATACGTGAGAAGGAGAATTTAAAATTCTATTCTTGATTTAACAGGAAGCCAATGAAGGGAAGCTAAAATAGGAGAAATATGACCCCTCTAGTTGATTTTCATCAGAACTCTTGCTGCTAGTTGGTCAGCACACGATTTAAGCGTCTGGCCTGACCTGGTCTGGACCTGCGTCCTTGCTGGTGTTTACCTTTTTCAGGGAAGAGGTCAGGACGATAGGCTGATGGTGCTCCTCTGGCTGGGGAAGATGTTCAGACTCCCTGCTGCTTGAAGAGTCAAAGCGTGCGAAGAAGCTGTTTAAGGTATCAGCGAGAGCTGGCCGCTGCGTTTGTAGTCCGTGATGTTTCTGATGCCTCGCCATATGTCGCGTGTGTTGTTGCTGCTGAAGTGGTCCTCGATGTGCTGCTTGTGCCTTTGCTTGGCCTTCTGGATGCCTTTTTTAAGTTCACTTCTAGCCCTGCTGTACACCACTCTGTCTCCAGATCTGAATGCTGCATCCCGGGCCTTGAGCAGGGACCGCACTGAGCTGTCCACCCATGGTTTCACTCTCTTTGTGGGTGGGACAGCATCAGTGCAGAAGTGGATATAGGAAAGCACAGATGACGTGTAGCTTTCTAAGTCAGCACCCTCTTTAAATACCTCCCAGTCTGTGTTTCCAAAACGGTCCTGTAGAGCTGAGCAGGCCTCTTCTGTCCAAACCCCAACGTTTTTTATCACTGGTCTGGTTCTGCAGATCAGTTGCTTGTAGGCAGGAATCAACTCTACAGAGATGTGAACTGATGAACCAAAGTGTGGGGCTGCGTCAGCTTTGTACGCTCCTGGGATGTTACAGTAAGCTTGATCTAATGTATTATTGTCTCTGGTCAAGAACTTAATGAATGTATGGAACTTGGGGAGCACAGCCTTTTAAATTAACATGGTTAAAGTCCCCAGCAATAATCAGAGCGGCCTCTGGGTTACTGCTCATTTGTCTGGTAACAAAGCAGTAAAGTTCCTCAAGACCTAGCTTAGTGATAGCTTTCGGTTTAATGTAAACAGCAGTGATTATCACAGAGCTGACCTCTCCAGTCAGTTAAATGGTCTGCACTTAACTGCAAGGTATTCCAGGTCAGGTGACCAGAAGGTTACGCCGACTTTTGCCGAAGGAGTTGTGGATGTAAATTGCCAGTCCTCCTCCTCTTTTTTTACTCCGCTGCTGTTCGATCAGCCCTGAACAACGTGCGCTCCTCCAATCCTACCACTTTATTGGGGATGCTGCTGTCTAACCACGATTCTGTGAAAATCGCTACACAGCTGTCCATCTTACGTACAGCAATTCTTAACTGGATCTCGGCAAGTTTGTTGGCGAGGGATCTTATGTTGGCCAGAGTGAGGCTCGGAAGTGTTGGTCTGTATGGATTAGCTTTTAGCCGAGTCAGCAGGCCTGCTCAAAAGCCTCGCTGTCGCCTTCTTCGCTTACCCTGTTTCCTGGTTCTTGAAAGCAGATAGAGTGGAGCTTCTGTTGTCCGTTGTAAGTTGGGGTAAATAAAGTTCGGATTCGGTGGTCGGCATGGTTTGCGTACTCCGGGGTTGGGTCGCAGTTCCAACAACTTCTCTCTCCTGTGTTGTATTAGAGCTTGGAATGGTGATAACACGAGTAAAAACACAAAAACCAACAAAATGAACCGAAGTGCCTCGGCCACTGGAGTTACTGGAGTTAAACAGTAAACCCCTAAGTTTGTAAAAGATGCACCACTCTGTAGATTTACAGAATTTCATTGTTTTTTTAATGAGAAGCATTCCCATATATATTTGTCTTATTTTGAAAAGCTCAGTTGAGAAAAAGGAAGTGTTTGTGTGATGGATTGAAATGTGGTCATCATAAGTCAGAGGTTTATTTACTGTTTCTGATTATATCTGCACATTTTATGCATTACAGACTTAAAATGTTATTCTTTATATGTACAATGTTTCTTACCAGCAGTTTGGTTTAAATATATTCATGTTTATTTGGTTGAGGATATGTAGTACCCATATATGACCAGATGGGGGAGCATAGCGCGAGTATGCCGTAGTAAAGAGCAGCGGGACCTCCTCTTCAGTAAATACATGCTGAAGCAGAAGAAAAACGTGTCTGCGGCTCATTTACTCAATTATACCCCCTTTTCAGGTATGAGTTTACACATAAACACACCTGTACCATTAGTATTGGGTTTGCTGGCTGCTGGACAACTCGTCAATGTGTTTCATTGCATACTATGTGTACATATTTTGTCAGTCATTTCTAATAAAAAAAAGTACATTTTTCATCTAATTCCATTAATCCTGATCATATTTTCTTCAAAATCTCTGAATTTTCGCTATTTTCCATGTAAATCCTTGGTGGCGCTTGATAGCGAAGCCGGTGAGGCCGCAGCGAGCTTGGCCTCCCCTGGGATTGTGCAATCCCATGTTGACTGTGCTGGCTTCCATTCGGTGAATGCATCTTCCTGTCTCTAGATCATAAATTAAATTGTTCAAACAGTTATAAACAGATTTTCCACAATTTAATGTATGTGGATAGCTTATTGTGTTTTGGTCATCCAACTGTGTGCAGGTAACATGTGTGCTGCTGCGCGATCATAAACGGCAAAGAACGGGTTGTAGGTGAGGCCGGCAGTTCCTTGGCCTCTAGGCAGGGGGCGCTCAAGGGGCACCGCTCGTGATCCCAAAACTGTAGAGTCACAGCAAGTTATGGATGTTTTATTAGCGACTTATGCTAAACAAGTAAAGAACTAAAAAGACTCTAAACATACAGCTGGAACAGGACTGATCAAGGAAGGCTTTCCTCCCTGATCTCCACTGAGACTGAGAGAATTTTAAAACTGAAGAAGATAAGGAGAACTTTTACCGGAAAATGACCGATATTTTTGTTCAGAAAGAGCGCCGCATGGACTTCATGCGATAAGACAGCGACTCATGTTTTGTTTTTGTAATGAAATGTGCGTAATGTGTGTTATATTTTTAGAATGGGTTACAAATGCAGAAATCCATCATAACTCATAAACTGTTACCTATCAAATGACAAATAATTTAGTTTTATTTTTTTCATCAAAGAATCAATATTTTTTCCATGTCTCTTTGTGAATTTATTTGGCTCAATCAGTCCTCTTCAGCACTTTGCAATGAGTCTACACTGTAGAGTGTATATATTTGTAATAGCTGGGTTTCAGTCACTTGATGATTATGACGCGGCCAGGGGGCGCGATTTCAGATGGAGGGCAGGACGTCTATGAAGTTAGCGTAAACATGGAGGACACCGTTACCGAGAGCCCGTATTGTATGGAGTTGGAGCCTGTTTCAAGACATAGATACAAGGAGTTGATTGACAGATATCTTGGACGTGACCCGTACCTCATGAAGATGAGTGAGTTTTCGGTGGACCTTAAAGATTTGCCGACAGTGGAGGCCGTTGACAAAACAAACTATCTGGTCCTTCAGACATCGTATATAAAAGTATGGAGGCATATAACTTCTTTGTCAGCGGGTGGGTCCACAACCTCGGCACCAAACGTCTCCACGACGATCATCGTTTAGTCTTCGCCAGGGTGAGTGTTTGTTCTTATATAGTTTTATGTGTTAAAAGATGCTAGCGTTAGCTGCTTCGGTTCAGAGCAGTCGCCTGTCTGCGTTAGATCGGAGCTCATACCCAGGCTCTCAGCTGTCTTTTGGAGATCCAACATAGCCTCTGCACATTCCGATCGGCTTTGTTGATCTTCTTTGAGCTTCATCCTCTTCTCTCGTTGAAGAGATGCTTCTGATTTGGGCTTAGTTTTTTGGTAACCGAGGTTGACCGTCGGAGCCCAGTTTACCGACTCAATGTAACCCAAAGCGCTAGGACAGCCTAAACAGTCCCAATGAACTTAATCATTACTAAGTAAATGAGCATTTAACGACAACCTTATGCTATATAAACACAACCACAAAAACAAGTTAGCTAGCTAACATAACGTTATAGCTTACCTCCGACGAAGTGGTCGCTGCAGACACGGGCATTGGCAGACTCTGCTCCTCCAGACCGCAGACGTACGTTTAAAATCCATTTTTTACGGCGTTGTTCTGTGAGCTTTTTACAATTTTCACCTTTATGAACGACAATCTTTGGTACTCTGTAAAAGCTCTTTTCCTTTTCTCGGTTCGAACGATTGGAGCAGCCGTAAACTACACAAAACATAGCCGTTATTTCAGACGGCAGATCCTCAGCTACTTCACTTCCTGCCCTCCATCTGAATTTCGCGGTGTGACACGAGAAGCTAGGCAGAGAACTGGAACAACAGAAACTTATGGTTCAACAGAAAGAAACTGAAATTCAAACCCTGGCTAACAAAACTGCAAATAACATTGAAAATGTAGTAGTCCAGGCTGCCCCAGCCCATGCAAACAGCCCCTCATGGTGGAAGGATTTTAAAATCGCAGGTCAAATTGGTCACCCTGGGCAAAAAGATAGGCTAACATTTTCCAGTTTGGCCCGCCAAATTGAAAACGGTCTCAGTAAAGGCTACCCTGAATCAGAGATTGTGGATGCTGTTATTAGAGCAATAGTACCTGGCCTACAGCTGCGTAGTTATTTAGAAGGAAAATGTGACCTGTCCCTTACAGCTTACCACAGAAGTGCAGAGCAGCAGAGAGACGCCACAGAATTTTGTGATCAGAGCAATGGATTTGCGCCAGAAAATATTGTTTGCTTCACAAGAGGCTGAGTCTGGTCTTAAGTATGCACCTGCATTAGTGCAAAGCATGTTTATGCACACAGTCCTCACAGGCCTTCAAAGTGACAACATAAAGGCGGATCTCCAGCCCCACTTATCAAAACCAAGTACCTCAGATGAGCTACTCCTAAAAGTTTTGAATATTGCCTGTGCTAATGATAAAGAAAGGCAGGATAAGAAGAGGAACACAACACAGAGAACCACTGGCATGCATGCAATTCAGTCCAATGACACAAGTAATGAAAGGAGGTATGGAGGACACCAAAATGTTGCTGCACTTCCCTCAGATGTGCTGTCAGACCTGAAAGAAATTAAAGCAGATATGGTTTTGCTCAAAGACCTCAAAACAGAGGTCACACAAATCAGAGAATCCATTCATAACAAGGAGGATAAGACTAAACAACAACCTACAATGTGTCAAGAGGCAGAATACGGTTTCCCCCACCACATGACTTATGCTCATCCACATCTTGCTACATGGAACAAAGAGGGAGCAGCCATGTATCATTATCAGGGAGGGCCTCTGCAGGAATATCAAGGTACCAGTGATCCAAGATTAATGCGAGGAACTACTCAATTTCAACAGAGATTTGCACCACAAAGATACCCAGTGCCACGTCCCCGACCGAGGTGCCTTGTATGCCAGCAACAGGGAGAAAACTTCTGCCAGCACTGCTACAGGTGTGGAAGCAGCGAACATTTTCAGGCTGGCTGTAGAGGATACCGGGGCCGGCCCACCACTACAAGAGAGCATCCTTTAAACGAGAGAAGGTTGCCCCCATGGGACAGGGAGTAACCAAACCTACCAAGATGTCCCAAAAATGTGCCAGTTGTGGAGAGATGGAAGGACACCAACAGTTTGGACAGTGTTCAGTGTGCAAAAGAGTACTCTATTGTTCTAAAGAGTGCCAGGAGAATCATTGGGCAGAACACAAAAAGACCTGCAGGCACTCAAAAAATCCCCAAACAACCTCTGACAACATACATCTGTGCAACACTATGATAGGTAAAAAGAAAAACACTCTTGCCAAGAAAGACTCTACATTAGTTGACCTGGTTGGAAAAAAATGCCTCATTACCTGCCTGCCATTTACAGCGGAAGAAAACACAAGCAGTCTGGGACACTGGCTCACAAGTTTCTGCAATTGATGAAGCATGGAAGGTGGAGAACATCCCAGATGTGAGGCTCAGAGACATAACAGAAATTGTCAACCTGGGTGACCCCCTCCAAATTGAGGCTGCTAATGGTACAGAAATGCCGTATATAGGATGGGTGGAAGTAATGTTTAAACTGGGAACTAATCCTGAGGAGTTTTATGTTCCAATGCTTGTCATGAGAGGCAGTCAACTTCCCCACCCCATAATTGGCTTTAATGTTATTGAGCGCATTATTATAAACAGTCAGAAACAAATGAACAAGTATGAGGAGGGAGAGGGTCTTCTAAAAATAGTGAAAACTGCTTTCCTAAGTTTAAAAAAGGGAATGAAAAGGCTTTCATTAAAGCAGTTAGTGTGGAGCAAACAAGCGAGTATCTAGTAAAAACAGCATGAATGTACCAAGCCATAGTACTGTCCAAGTGAAATGCAGAATAAATGCCAAACCATTCAAAGAGGACACTACCTTAGTGTTTGAACCAGATGAAAACCCACTGTGGCCAGAGGGACTCCAGTTTTATGACACACTGTTTCAGGTACAGAAAGGCGTGCAACCTAATGTTATCCTAAGTGTACAAAACCCCACTGATCACGACATCACACTAACAAAAAAAGTAGTTGTAGGTACAGCACAGTCAGTCACATCTGTGTATTAATTCCACATAGATGAGAATTCACAGTTGTCTGCTTCTATGAATCATATTCAGACTCACAACACCAAAGATAGTGATGTTTCCACAGAACCCTGGGATCCCCCTATTGATCTCAGTCACTTGAATGAAGCTCAAAGACAGGTTGTAAGAGAGATGTTAAGGGAGGAGTCAGATTCCTTCTCTCGATCAGACAGTGACATCGGATGTATAGAGAAGCTTCAGTTAAAGATTGAACTAAAAGATCCAGAACCTGTTTCCCGTACCTACATGTCTGTTCCTAAACCACTGTATGATGAAATGAAGGACTACCTAACTGACTTGATTGCCAATGGATGGATTGAGAAATCTCATTCATCCTACGCTTCACCTGTTGTTTGTGTTAGGAAAAAGTGTGGTTCGTTGCGTCTGTGCATCGACTACAGAGAACCAAATCGGAAAACTTACCCAGATCGACAACCAATCCCGAGAGTCCAGGATATTGTGGATGGACTTGGTGGAAACACCATGTTCTCACTGCTTGACCAGGGAAAGGCGTATAATCAGGGGTTTATGGTAAAAGACAGTAAACCACTGACAGCCTTTGTTACACCCTGGGGATTATATGAATGGGTCAGGATCCCATTTGGACTTATGAATGCTCCAGCAGCCTTCCAACGCTGCATGGAAGAGTGCCTAGACGGGCTTTGTGACAAAATATGTGTACCATATTTGGATGATACACTAGTGTTTAGCAAAACATTTGAAAACCATGTTGATCATGTTCGAAAAGTTTTGCAAAGATTCAGAAAATATGGAATAAAGCTAAAACCTAGCAAATGTGAGCTGTTTAGGACTGAAATTCGCTATCTTGGAAGGATTGTATCAGCAGAGGGGAATAAGATAGATCCTTCTGACACTGCAGCTGTCCGGGTTTTGAAAGACAAGGAACCAAAAACAGTTGGTGAGTTAAGGCAAATTTTGGGACTCTTAAGCTATTACCGCCTATATATCAAAGACTTTTCCTGCATTGCTGCCCCTCTGTATGACCTAACCAAGGGGCCAGTCAAAGACCAAAACCAGCCACCCTTTAAAGGTAGAAAGTCACAAAGTCGTATGAATTCAAAAGTAGTGCCATCTCACACCCCAATTGAATGGACAGAACGTCACCAACAAGTTCTGGAGAAGCTAATAAATTGTCTGATTCAGCCACCCATATTGGCATTTCCAGATTTTTCTCTCCCATTTGTTCTTCATACAGACGCATCCAGTAAGGGTCTGGGAGCTGTCCTGTATCAAAAACAAAATGAAAAGTTACGTGTTATTGCATACGGTTCCCAAACGCTGTCGGTGTCAGAAAGAAACTACAATCTCCATTCAGGGAAATTGGAATTTCTTGCTCTTAAATGGGCCATTACAGAAAAGTTCCATGACTATTTGTACTATGCTCCTTTCTTCACTGTTTACAGTGACAACAATCCCTTAACCTATGTGTTGTCAACTGCAAAGCTAAACGCTACAGGCAGTAGATGGGTTGCAGAACTTGCCAATTTTAACTTCACAGTTAAATATCGTCCAGGCAAAGAGAACATTGATGCTGATAGTTTGTCTCTAATGCCATTGGATGTGGAGAACTTTATGTCTGAGTGCACAGAAGAAATGTCTTATGATGCTGTAGGAGCAACTGTTCTGGCAGTAGAGACGCAGTCCGCTTCAAATGCCTCTTGGTCAATGCCTATCTCTGTTTGCAGTCTGCTGGATACTCAAAGGAACCCTGCTTTAGTAGCACCAGTACAATTAGAACAAGATCAAAAAGATGACCCACAGATTAAGGTTCTGTTGCAGTCCAAATTGTCTGGAGTGAAGCCTTCAAGGCACAAATTAAAAATATTTTATCCACAGAGTCGGAGCTTATTCAGGGAATAGGATAAACTTGAGCTGGATGAAAAAGGGGTGCTTTGGAGAAAGACTGCCCACCGGAAACAGTTGGTTCTTCCAGAACAACACAAAGCAAGGGTGTTAAATTACTTACATGACCAGATGGGTCATCAGGGAACTGTTAGGACAGTATCTTTGATCAGGGATCGTTTTTGCTGGCTTTTTATGCAGCGTGAAATCGAACAGTATGTTGTGAAATGTACCTGTCTGAAACAAAAAAAACCTAGCCAAGAGACAAGAGCTCCCCTGTTAAACATAGTGACCACACAGCCATTTGAACTTGCTGGTGAAGATTCTCAGTCATCCAGGTCATGGTCATTCTAAAAAAAGTAAAAAACAAAGCAACTGGACTTGTTTTCTGTAGTTTGAAGACGTTTCGCTTCCTATCCAGGAAGCTTTCTCAATTCAAAAAGTCTGGAGTAATGTGGAGTATAAAGCTTGATACTCCAAGTCCAGTTGCTTTGTTTTTTACTTTTTTTGGAATGGCCATTTGAACTTGTGTCTATGGATTTTCTCCATCTAGAGAGGTGTACTGGTGGCTATGAACACATACTGGTACTCGTGGATCATTTCACACGATTTGCACAGGCCTACCCCACAACATAAAAATCCGGAAAAACAGTAGCTGACAAAATCTTTAATGATTATGCACTGAGATTTGGATTTCCAGCACGTCTACACCATGACCAGGGTGGCGAGTTTGAAAACCAACTCTTCTCTCAGCTGTCCAAATATTGCAACATTGCAGGATCAAAGACCTCCCCATACCACCCTCAGGGGAATGGTCAAGTCGAATGCTTTAATCGGACATTGATTCAGATGCTCAAAACTCTCACAGATAAGGACAAGGCAAACTGGAAAGACTCACTGAATAAGCTCGTCTTTGCCTACAACTGCACACGGACAGAGGTGACAGGATTTTCCCCATTTTATCTGTTATATGGTCGCTCGCCAAGACTGCCCATAGACACAATGTTCAGCCTACCAACAGAAGCAGGAAGCCATGATCATCATGCCTATGTTGAACAGTGGAAGGAAGGAATGCAGCAGGCGTATACCATTGCACAAGAAAACGCACAGAAATCTGCCCAAAGAAACAAAAGAATCTACGATGCAAAAGTAAGGAGCTCATTGTTGTCCCCAGGTGACCGGGTGCTAATAAGAAATTTGACACCTCGTGGTGGTCCTGGTAAACTCAGAAATTACTGGGAGGACACCATACATACTGACTTAAACTTAGAGACTTAGACAACTTTATTTGTCATTTTGTATGCACAGAGTGCGTACAGAACGAAATTTCGTTTAAATTTTAAATTTAAACGAAATTTCGTTTAAATTTTCCCACATGTGGTCCAACAGGTGGGAAAAGATGTCCCTGTGTATGAATTGAGACCTGAAAACGGGAAAGGAAGATCCAGGACACTCCACAGAAATCACATCTTGCCTTGTGATCACTTACCCCTGGAAATTACGACAAACACAACTGTTAAGCCTAAACGAAAAGCCACAGCAAAAGAGGAAGTCAGGGAGGAATAAGAGGATGAGGATGATGATGATTATTATCTCATGGACACATCATTGCAGTCATCAACCCAGCCAATAACATTAGCACACGACTCACGTGTCACCACACCTGATACAGCTGAATTGGGACCAATAAAGCATACACTGGAAGTTCACCAGCCCGAACTTGATAACGAGGAGAAGTCAGGAAACAAGGACATCCAGATTCTAAAGTTACCTGATACTGGAACAGACACATCAACGGCCCCAACTGATCAAACTTTTGAATGTGAAACGGAAATAAGATCATAGCGACCATAAAGACTGCGACGGCTTCCAAAGACATTGAGATATGATAAAATTGGGTCTCCGTCATATTACAGTCTTGCTACACTGCCCTATTATGCAACGCCTCCAACCTGGATGCACCCTGTACAGCTATGCAACAACCAGCACTTTTATTTGTATGGACTTTAAATGGGAAAATTATCGTGGACATTTCCCAAACAACAGGCACCTGAGACGTGAAAAGAACCTGTATAAAGAATGCCCTAGGCACCAGAATTAAGGACATTATAAATGTGAGTGTATGGTCCATACGAAACACTGCGAACAGCTCCCTTATGTCCAAACTTAAATGTTCTGTAGTAGTTTCAGAGAAGTTTCTCTAAATATTTCAAGTGACATAATGTGACTGAGAAGGTTGTATGGTTCACAGGCTTAGCCCCCTAACTGTTGTACTATTGTTGAACTGTTGTAGGGTCAATGCTTTTGCTTTTGTCCTTGTAAAAGTGGAATGGTGATAACACGAGTAAAAACACAAAAACCAACAAAATGAACCGAAGTGCCTCGGCCACTGGAGTTACTGGAGTTAAACAGTAAACCTCTAAGTTTGTAAAAGATGCACCACTCTGTAGATTTACAGAATTTCATTGTGTTTTAATGAGAAGCATTCCCATATACTGTATATTTGTCTTATTTTGAAAAGCTCAGTTGAGAAAAAGGAAGTGTTTGTGTGATGGATTGAAATGTGGTCATCATAAATCAGAGGTTTATTTAATGTTTCTGATTATATCTGCACATATTATGCATTACAGACTTAAAATGTTATTCTTTATATGTACAATGTTTCTTACCAGCAGTTTGGTTTAAATATATTCATGTTTATTTGGTTCAATTCAATTCAATTTTATTTATATAGCGCCAATTCATGAAACATGTCATCTCAAGGCACTTTACAAAGTTAAGTTCAATCATATTATACAGATTGGGTCAGATTATACAGATTGGTCAAAAATGTTCCTATATAAGGAAACCAGTTGATTGCATCAAAGTCCCGACAAGCAGCATTCACTCCTGGAGAACTGTAGAGCCACAGGGAGAGTCGTCTGCATTGTACATGGCTTTGCTGCAATCCCTCATACTGAGCAAGCATGAAGCGACAGTGGGAAGAAAAACTCCCCATTAACGGGAAGGAAAACCTCCGTCAGAACCGGGCTCAGTATCAACGGTCATCGGCCTCGACCGACTGGGGGTTACAGAATACAGAGCAGAGACACAACAAGAGAGACAAAAAAGCACAGAAGCACACATTGATCCAGTAATCTGTTCTACATTAGATGGTAATAGCGGGTGAGCCGTCTTCTTTGGATGATGTCACATTTAACAGAACGCCAGACCAGGTGTACCTACTATGAAGATAAAAGAGAGAGAACAGAAAGTTAAAGTAGAAATGACAACACGTAATGCATAATTGAAGAACAGTAGAACTCTATAGAGTGAGAAAATTAGATCCTGATGTCCTCCAGTAGCCTAAGCCTATAGCAGTAAAACTATAAAGGTAGCTCAGAGTAACATGAGCCACTCTAGTTATAAGCTTTGTCAAAAAGGAAGGTTTTAAGATTAGTCTTAAAAGTAGACAGGGTGTCTGCTTCACGGACCAAAACTGGGAGTTGGTTCCACAGGAGAGGAGCCTGATAGCTAAAGGATCTGCCTCCCATTCTACTTTTAGAGACTCTAGGAACCACCAGCAGACCTGCAGTCTGAGAGCGAAGTGCTCTGTTAGGAACATACGGGGTAATCAGAGCTCTGATATATGATGGAGCTTGATTATTAAGGGCTTTATATGTTAGAAGAAGAATTTTAAATTCTATTCTTGATTTAACAGGAAGCCAATGAAGGGAAGCTAAAATTGGAGAAATATGATCCCCCTTGTTGATTTTCATCAGAACTCTTGCTGCAGCATTTTGGATCAGCTGAAGGCTTTGAACTGCATTTTGTGGACTTCCTGATAGTAAAGAATTACAATAGTCCAGCCTTGAAGTAACAAATGCATGGACTAGTTTTTCAGCATCACTCCTGGACAGAATGTTTCTAATTTTGGCGATATTCCGGAGGTGAAAAAAGGAAACTCTGGAAACCTGTTTAATATGGGATTTAAATGACATGTCTTGGTCAAAAATAACACCAAGGTTTTTTACTTTATTACCAGAGGCCAAGTTAATGCCATCCAGATTAAGTGATTGGTTAAGAAGTTTATTTTTTGAGGACTCTGGCCCAAAGATTACAACTTCGGTCTTGTCAGAATTTAGATGCAGGAAATTTAAAGTCATCCAGCTTTTGATGTCATCAAGACATGACTGCAGTCGAAGTAATTGATTGGATTCATCAGGATTTATGGATAAATATAGCTGAGTGTCATCAGCATAACAGTGGAAATTAATCCCATGCTGTCTGATAATTTTTCCGATCGGAAGCATATATAAAGTAAAGAGAATTGGTCCAAGGACTGAACCCTGTGGTACTCCACAGGTGACCCTAGAGTTTGAGGAAGATTTATTATTAACATGAACCAACTGGAATCTGTCCGACAGATAAGATTTAAACCAGCCTAATGCTTTCACCTTAATCCCTACAGTATGTTCAAGTCTTTGTAGGAGAATATTGTGATCAACTTTATCAAATGCAGCACTGAGATCTAACAGAACAAGTACAGACACAAGTCCATTATCTGAGGCCATGAGAATATCATTAGTGACCTTCACCAGAGCTGTTTCAGTGCTATGATGAGCTCTGAAGCCTGACTGAAACTCCTCAAGTAGGTCATTGCTTTGTAAATGTTCACAAAGTTGATTAGCAACTACTTTCTCAAGAATTTTAGAAAAGAAAAGAAGATTAGATATAGGTCTGTAGTTTACTAGCTCATCTTGATCAAGAGACGGTTTCTTAAGTAAAGGTTTAATAACAGCTACTTTAAAAACCTGTGGTACATATCCATTTACTAAGGATAGATTAATCATGTCTAAAATAGGACCACTGATCAAAGGGAATACCTCCTTAAACAACTTGGTTGGGATTGGGTCTAACATACAGGTAGAAGGTTTAGATGAAGCTAAGATTTTAGATAGCTCAGAAAGCTCTTCTGCTTCTAAACAGTTCAAACACTGTGCAGGTTCTAAAGATTCCTCCAATGCTGCCTTACTTACTGGGGACGAGGTAATCATGTTTGGGAGGATGCCAATTATTTTATTTTTAATGGCATCAATTTTATTTATGAAGAATCCCATAAAATCATTACTGCTAAGAGCTAAGGGATGTGGATGGATCAACAGAGCTGCAGCTCTGAGTAAGTTTGGCAACTGTACTAAAGAGAAATCTAGGATTATTTTTATTCTCTTCAATTAATGATGAAAAATATGCTGCTCTAACTCTGCGAAGGGTCTTGTTATACAACAATAGACTGTCCCTCCAGATTAAGTAGGATTCCTCTTGGTGTGTAGAGCGGCATTTTCTCTCCAATTTCCTAACATTGTGCTTCAAGGAACGCAGCTCTGAATTAAACCAGGGAGCCAGCTTCCTGTGAATTATCACCTTCTTTTTCAAGGAAGCTACATTGTCTAATGCAGAACGCAATGACGAAGTCACACTGTTAGTAAAGGTATCGATTTGTGAATGGGAAGAAAGAGCATTGCTGCCATCTACAGGGCATTTCTGCAATACTGAGGATATTAAAAGGGGGACAGACTCTTTAAGTTTTGATACAGCATTATCCGATAAAGATCTACTATAATGGAACCCTCTTTGAGGGTTGAGGATATGTAGTACCCATATATGACCAGATGGGGGAGCATAGCGCGAGTATGCCCTAGTAAAGAGCAGCGGGACCTCCTCTTCAGTAAATACATGCTGGAGCAGAAGAAAAACACGTCTGCGGCTCATTTACTCAATTATACCCCCTTTTCAGGTATGAGTTTACACATAAACACACCTGTACCATTAGTATTGGGTTTGCTGGCTGCTGGACAACTCGTCAATGTGTTTCATTGCATACTATGTGTACATATTTTGCTGATAGCTCATAGCAGTCAATGCAGCTCTGAGTGTATAGCATTATACTGTGTACACTATTGTTTTCATGTTTGTGTACCACGATGATTCATAAGGAAACCATACAGTTGTTTTAAAGGCACACTATGCAACATTTTTCAGTTAATTAATGTGTTCCATACCGTTTTGGATGATTAAATGAGTCATTTCAGGTTGAACAAAGGTTTTCTTGGCTGCCCTGGTGGTCTGTGGGGGAAATACCGCACTTGCAATTGCAGGAGCCCTCGGCCCGCGCCCACAGGCTCAGAATCTCGTGCAAGATCGCGAGAGTCGGTCTTGCTTTACGGCGAGAACTGCTACACGCCCCCAGTGAAAAGTATGCTCGTTGCTAGCGCAGTGGCGATATCTGTGCAGTTATCATGGCGGAACCGGCGATAAAACAGCGAAAGCCCATGTCGGAGCAGACAAGAAAGAGGAAAAGGGCTGTGGAAAGAGAGAAGAGTCGTACACGGGTGAACATCGGGAAAGCTTTTTCCGAATGGCGAGAGCTAAAAGAGAAAGAAGGCTGCAAGGCTGACGCGGACCTCGCGTTTCTGCTGATGCGATTGTAAGTAACATTGGAATGGTTACTCTCTCTCTGTGTGCATGTTCATACTTTCACTGTGTTAAAGCCGGGCATACACCGTACGAGTTTTTCAGTCGTGGTACTTATATACATCTCAAACTGTGGGACGGAACCGCGGGGTTTAAAAGTTCACAGCTCATCTGTGTGCTGATCTGTGTTCTCAAACTGTGCGACGGAACCGCGGGGTTTAAACGTTCACTGCTCATCTGTGTGCTGATCTGTGTTCTCAAACTGTGCAACGGAACCGCGGGGTTTAAACGTTCACCGCTCATCTGTGTGCTGATCTGTGTTCTCAAACTGTGCAACGGAACCGCGGGGTTTAAACGTTCACCTCTCATCTGTGTGCTGATCTGTGTTTTCAAACTGTGCGACGGAACCGCGGGGTTTAAACGTTCACCGCTCATCTGTGTGCTGATCTGTGTTCTCAAACTGTGCAACGGAACCGCGGGGTTTAAACGTTCACCGCTCATCTGTGTGCTGATCTGTGTTTTCAAACTGTGCGACGGAACCGCGGGGTTTAAACGTTCACCGCTCATCTGTGTGCTGATCTGTGTTCTCAAACTGTGCAACGGAACCGCGGGGTTTAAACGTTCACCGCTCATCTGTGTGCTGATCTGTGTTCTCAAACTGTACCGCGCGACGCTCGGACACGGCTCGGGAGGCACCGGGCGTCGGGGGGAACGGAGGGGAGAGAGGAAAGACGAGACACCCCGGCGGCCGCGCGGCATACGGAAACAGACGGCCAGCGCGCCGCGCGGACCGGGACCCTCGCCCTCCCCAACCCCCCCGTGAGCCGATGTCCGGGCCCAGCGGAGGTCGTTTCGGGACGCCCGCTCCCCTCACTCCACTGGTGGGGACGGAGAGGAGGGGAGGGCGCTCCCTCGTAGCTCTGCTTGAACAGCAGGATGGTGATTCGTTGCGTTCGCCTGTCTGCTTAGCTCAAAACAAACCAGCGTGGCTTGCCGGAGAAACCAGGAGAACAGCTGAGCATATTTACGACAGTGCACTTTTACTTTCGCCCTCTGGGGGGCGCCTCGCTGGAAAATCAACCCCGGTTGCATAGTATACCTTTAAGTTTTAAATTGTTCTGTATGTATGCAAGTTATGATAATTCAGTAAATGGTAAATGGCTTGTACTTGTATAGCGCTTTTAACTAATCTTGACGACCTCCAAAGCGCTTTACACTACAGTCTTAGTCATTCACCCATTCACGCACACATTCACACCCTGACGGTGGTGAGCTATGTAAGTAGCTACAGCTGCCCTGGGGCAGGCTGACAGAGGCGAGGCTGCCATACAACGGCGCCACCAGGCCCTCTGACCACCGCCAGCAGGCAATGCGGGTGAAGTGTCTTGCCCAAGGACACAACGACAGAGACAGTCAGAGCAGGGGATCGAACCGGCAACCCGCCAATTGCAAGACGAACCCCCTAACCTCTGTGCCACCGTCTACATGCTGGAGCAGAAGAAAAACGTGTCTGCGGCTCATTTACTCAATTATACCCCCTTTTCAGGGCTTTTCCATTTGCACGCCCAAGAGCACACCAGTCGTCATTAGCTGATATTCAGGAAGTGGGTGTAGGACGGGACAGGAAGTAGTTTCAGCTTGACCGTGCCTCAAACCGAAAGGACTTCTAATTGAAAGCGGATGATACTTCTTATGCCTAAAGCGTACAGCAATTCTAACCCCTTTAATTGCATATTTTAACAATCTCTGTTGGCTTTAACAGGCAGTTTATCTATAACTCCCTGTCTGAACGGGTTTAAAACAAACCTTTACACTGTAATATCATCCTGTGAACAGTAACCCATTCTTTCTCTTTAAAAACATCTCCCTCTGTTCATTTAACTGCTTCATACAGCTCTAGATAAAAATAACGAGACTTTAAACCTGTTTCATACATTTAACATTTGTTTCATTTATAATACACACAATTTCACCTTAAACTTCGTCCAATTCAGTCCTTTATTAAGTATCCTGTTCTCTGTTCTTATGTGTCTAGTTTAAACTCTGCAGAAGGAAACCAATTTGACCACAGTATTCAGAGTGATTTTCTTACATTTTCATTTATCCATTATTATTACTATTGCATTTCCTACAGTGTGTGTGAAATTTCATCACCCAGTAATCCGTAAATCCTTATTTTATGTTTGTACACTACATCTTGTCCCAGCAGATTAATGATGTCAATAAATTAAGTTTTCTCTAATCCTAGAATTTGCATTTTCATATCATTATCAATCGCTGTCTATCATGAATATTGACGTAGTAGTGTAGTTCCTTTCAAACCCTTTAAATATTGACCACCCATGTTCAAATCATCTGCATTAATTTCGTGCCTCTTTTAATTCACCGTTTAGCCTTAGTAGCTTCATTTTAATCTGTGGACTAAAGGAATTCTTGGATGAACGCATCTCTGTGTACATATTTGTCTAGACCTCTGTAATTGGATCTTTGTGTTTTGAGTGTGGACCTGGTCAGGACAAGGAAGATTTTCTCTGATGCTTCTTCTTTTGGCAACCCCAGCAAATCCCCCAAAAACCATTTATAGTCAGTGTTAAATTTCAGGTAATCCCTGTGGGACTACCTCGTCGTCTCCTGTGTCCAACCTGGCTCTAAGTGCCCTGGCCCTCGAAATATTTTCACCACCTGTGACAAGTTCATAACAGTTTCAAACCACAGCAGCTTGTCCTGGGGGTCTCCACACCCCCTGTGTGTGAAATATCTCTCTACAACATCCTTTTGGAGGAAAACTATATCCATGCTTTCCTATAGGCTGAATCATGAAGCATCGGCATGAGCACAGGATATCATCTTCTGTTAAGTGTCCTGCTTTAGACCCCATTTACCCCGAGATACATGCCACTGGATCACTGTATTTAAATGTTCTTCCTTCTAGAGTTCAAAAGTGTGTTCCCTGAACACTAACCCGTCCAGGTCCTGTTCGTGACCCCGTGCTGTCGAAATCCAACACCTGTAAAGCAAAGCAGTCATGCATAGTCCTGCTCAAGATGTTTTTTGATCAGCAGGAGTTCCAATGTTGGGTGTCATTGCAGCTTCATCGCAAATCCAAAATGTGCAACTAATCTAATTGGCCATAGTTCTTTTCACTGATGTAGGTAAGAGGAAAATCTTTAAATTATCCTGGCCTAATAGACCCATAGGAAAAGATAGATAAATTCAATTCAATTTTATTTTATTTATATAGCGCCAATTCATGAAACATGTCATCTCAAGGCATTTTACAAAGTAAAAAATCAATCAGATTATACAGATTGGGTCGAATTATACAGATTGGTCAAAAACAAAATTCCTGTATAAGGGAACCAGTTGATTGCATCAAAGTCTTGACAAGCAGCATTCCCTCCTGAAGAAGCGTAGAGCCACAGGGAGAGTCGTCTGCATTGTCCATGGCTTTGCAGCAATCCCTCATACTGAGCAAGCATGAAGCGCCAGCGGAAAGAAAACTCCCCATTAACGGGAAGGAAAAGCCTTCAGCAGAACCGGGCTCAGTATGAACGGTCATCTGCCTCGACCGACTGGGGGTTACAGAAGACAGAGCAGAGACACAACAAGACAGACAAAAAAGCACAGAAGCATAAACCCATTACTATGTTTATTCTTCCATCAGGGTGTTTTAACATCTGGTTAAAAGGAGAACTATTGGGTTATTCGTGTCCAAGCGGAGGGATATCGACTCCCATCTTGTAGATAACTGCCTGTAATTCCAAAAATTTTTTTACTGTTGCTTTAATCCTCAATTTACCATTCTTAGTTAGTAAAACAAGTCATAATGCTAATTTAGCAGTTTTATCCGTTCAAGCTTGTAACTGTCATGGTTTTTAGGTGTTTGGCCCACATGCAGAACACAGTCGGGAGACAAAAAGCAGTTAAAGGTGTTTATTGAAAACACAGGGGTACACGTGGGTTATGCTCATAGAATGAGCAGCCGAATGATCGAGACGTCGGGATCGGAACACTGTAGGGAAAAAAGGAACATATTAAACGTGGACAAGTGCGGGAATCTAGATCTGTGGCGTGATGTTTACTGCCAGGTATGAGTAACCTATCCGGGGGGAGTGGAGTGGAAGAACGGACTCGGTAAAGCTCCTTCTCCTGGTAGAACTAGGTGACCGAGTGACAGGTAAGCCAGCAGGAGGAACAAAGGCGGGGAGCCTGACCAGCACCACAGCAGGAAGCAGGGAACAGAAAGCAGCCGAAGGAACCAGGGTGAATCCAGGAAGGGGGAACTCTTGTCCGGCTTGGTAAGACCAAGGGTGCTCGAGGGGAATGCAAGAGCAAAATCTGAGCGGCAAGGATTCAGGAACTTGGCTTGAGACTTCAGCGCTCGGAGGAGCGGCCGGTGAGTAATCCAGAGCACAGAGCGAACTACGAGGAAACAGGAGACTTGAGTTAGTACTGTTAACAGGAAACATGAATCACGCAGGAACGAGAGACAGTGGCCACAAAGCGTACCACAACGGTTTAACACTCCGCCGTCCTTCAGCTGACTGCGCCCTGCTTTTAAGCTCCAAGCCGGAGCTGCCGAAACGAGCTGCAGGTGCGCACCATGCCCACCTGTCAACTACGATCACCTGTGATAGGAGAACAGAGCAGGCAGCGCAGGCAGCGCAGACAGCGCAGCCTACTGAATCCTGACAGTAACCTTTGTGGCGCTTTATTGATGTCTGCTGGAGTGGCAGATTATAGCGGCATCCTAATTATTCACTTCTTATTTGCGCTTCTGCTTACTTCTAGATATCTAGTAAATGCGGTGTTTGCAATTTCTCCGTTGCATCAGCAGGTAGTGTAAAGTTTCAGAGTTTATTTTGTTTATATTAAAAAAATCATTCATTCATTTATCTTATTAACTGTTGATGTAATGTCCACTTCAACTACTTCACCCATACGTTTTCTTATCCTTGTTTATTGGTTATTCATTTCTATTTCTTTTTCTTCATAGCGTCTGAATTGCATAATTTTTTTCTTACTCATTTTCTTATAAAGCTTAAACGGCCCCTCTATGTATCACACTTTGTTGCTACATTTACCAAAGTTCATACGTTGTTAAACCTAGTTATTGTCATACTATCTATTAAGATGCTCTATGCTTCCATCATGTAAATGAATATTATGGTGCAAAATAATTTTATTAAAGTTCTTCCCTATTTCTTCTCAGGCACGTCTTGTTTTATGAAGCTTTCTATATCTTAGGGTTGTCTCTTTAAAAGTTTTCACCTTTACATATCCATCAATGTGTCGTCAATTGTGTATTTTGTGTTCAAGAAAACACTGCCATTTGTTGTCCATTTTCAGAGTCCTTTTCATGGCCCCCATGTCTGAATTCTAGTCAGCCGCACACCATCCTTCCAGCAAGAGCACTCATCTGCGAACCCCCATCGTCCAGCCTTTGTCTCTGACAGCAGAATGCATTCCGCCAACATTTTTACGAAAGGCAGTTCTTGAAAAATCCCGTTTTGGTTAATATTAATATTGACCATCTTCTTCATCCGTAGTGTAGTGTCCATAAGTTGAAATTTCTTTTACAGCAAAACAGTCACAAACAAACATTTTAACCACAGTGTTCTCTCTAAAAAAAAATCATAAAAAGGTCTTTCTCCCTGGTGTGAATCCCTTCAAAATTGAAATAATTATCTGCATAACTACCTTGAGTAAAGTCACTTCATGTTACTGGAGATGACAAAAAATTAAAGCAAATAAAGATTAAACAAAGAAATAACCAAAATACAAGAAAACAAAGAAAAATGTCTCCCAAGGAGCTCAGTGATGTCTGTCTCATTAATACATATATTATTGACTTATTTCAGACTTTAGATTTCTTTCTGGTCCCTTTGACCAAGTGAACTCACTGCTAGTATTGCCTTTAAATATGTACAACTTTCCAAATCTCAGCTGTTCTAAGGTAAAACTTTAAAGTGAACTGATTTACACTTTGTCTATCATAATTAGACAACCAGCAAAAGCAATGATTTTCTCTTTAAGTTTCTGAGATTCAAGTGTTTTTATGTAATGATAATAGTTTTTCCCACGTAACTCAGCACATGGAGAACCCTGACTTAAACAAAGCAAAGAACAATAATCATGCTATACAGAAAAAATAAAACTAAAAATTTTAATTCTTCAGATCTGAAGCTGCCATCATTTTGCTAAAGGCGGAAACTCTGCCCTAGAACATCATTTGACAATCATGCTTAACAGACCACAACTCTATAAATAAAACACAAAACCTTCTAAGCAGTAAGCCCTTGTATGTATTTACAATCTAAGCATGCACTTATTATGTGAGCAAGCTACATTTAGTTGATCTGATCGCAGACACATGTCCTTCGATATTTATTAAGAATTCCCTTTTACCCCTTCTGTAGACATCATCTGAAATTCTTTTGGTGCTTCAGTCCCTGTCAAGGCCAAACCACACTGACTGAGCAATCACATTCAGATGTTTACCTTGAGTTAGCTTAGTCTTAACATTTCTTTTTGTCTCTTCCCAGGCTAAACCGTCCCGTCTGGAAATGTTTCAATGTTCGCCTCAGCTCAGCAAAACTAGATAACTTCAAATGTTTATGTAATAGATGATGCATAACATGGCCTGTTGAAAACCTAAAGCCGCTTAAATCTCCTCTTTTAGCTGTCCTCAGAAAAGCAATTCATATTCAATTAAATTTCATACACTTTTGATCAAAGCCAAAGCACAATCCATCTGCATTTTATACATGTATTAAATCAAATTTTCTCATATTCCTGTTATATTTTCTCATATATTGCTTCGCAAAGTATATTTAAAGCCTTCTTTCAAATGGACTGGTTTATGATGAATCATTATCGTCACAAGCAATTTCATAATCTAGTGATTTTTTATATAGGCTCTCTGCTTTGTTGCTGTTTGCCATTCTATTAATATTCTGTAAGCCTGTAATCTGGTATTTCTACATATACACTACCGTTCAAAAGTTTGGGGTCACATTGAAATGTCCTTATTTTTGAAGGAAAAGCACTGTACTTTTCAATGAAGATAACTTTAAACTAGTCTTAACTTTAAAGAAATACACTCTATACATTGCTAATGTGGTAAATGACTATTCTAGCTGCAAATGTCTGGTTTTTGGTGCAATATCTATATAGGTGTATAGAGGCCCATTTCCAGCAACTATCACTCCAGTGTTCTAATGGTACAATGCGTTTGCTCATTGGCTCAGAAGGCTAATTGATGATTGGAAAACCGTTGTGCAATCATGTTCACACATCTGAAAACAGTTTAGCTCCTTACAGAAGCTACAAAACTGACCTTCCTTTGAGCAGATTGAGTTTCTGGAGCATCACATTTGTGGGGTCAATTAAACGCTCAAAATGGCCAGAAAAAGAGAACTTTCATCTGAAACTCGACAGTCTATTCTTGTTCTTAGAAATGAAGGCTATTCCATGCGAGAAATTGCTAAGAAATTGAAGATTTCCTACAACGGTGTGTACTACTTCCTTCAGAGGACAGCACAAACAGGCTCTAACCAGAGTAGAAAAAGAAGTGGGAGGCCGCGTTGCACAACTGAGCAAGAAGATAAGTACATTAGAGTCTCTAGTTTGAGAAACAGACGCCTCACAGGTGCCCAACTGGCATCTTCATTAAATAGTACCCGCAAAACACCAGTGTCAACATCTAGAGTGAAAAGGCGGGATTCTGGGCTTCACGGCAGAGTGGCAAAGAAAAAGCCATATCTGAGACTGGCCAATAAAAGAAAAAGATTAAGATGGGCAAAAGAACACAGACATTGGACAGAGGAAGACTGGAAAAAAGTGTTGTGGACGGATGAATCCAAGTTTGAGGTGTTTGGATCACAAAGAAGAACGCTTGTGAGACGCAGAACAAATGAAAAGATGCTGGAAGAATGCCTGACGCCATCTGTTAAGCATGGTGGAGGTAATGTGATGGTCTGGGGTTGCTTTGGTGCTGGTAAGGTGGGAGATTTGTACAGGGTAAAAGGGATTCTGAATAAGGAACGCTATCACTCCATTTTGCAACGCCATGCCATACCCAGTAGACAGCGCTTGATTGGAGCCAATTTCATCCTACAACAGGACAATGACCCTAAACACACCTCCAAATTGTGCAAGAACTATTTAGCAGGCAGCTGGTATTCTATCGGTAATGGAGTGGCCAGTGCAGTCACCAGATCTGAACCCCATTGAGCTGTTGTGGGAGCAGCTTGACCGTATGGTACGCAAGAAGTGCCCATCCAACCAATCCAACTTGTGGGATCTGCTTCTGGAAGCGTGGGGTGCAATTTCTCCAGATTACCTCAACAAATTAACAGCTAGAATGCCAAAGGTCTGCAATGCTGTAATTGCTGCAAATGGAGGATTCTTTGACGAAAGCAAAGTTTGATGTAAAAAAAAATCTTATTTCAAATACAAATCATTATTTCTAACCTTGTCAATGTCTTGACACTATTTTCTATTCATTTCACAACGTATGGTGGTGTATAAGTGTGACTTTTCATGGAAAACACAAAATTGTTTGGGTGACCCCAAACTTATGAACGGTAGTATATATATATATATATATATATATATATATATATAATATATATATATATATATATATATATATATATATATATATATATATATATATATATATATATATATATATATATGTGTGTGTATGTATATATATATATATATATATATATATATATATATATATATATATATATATATATATATATATATATATATATATATATATATATACATACACACACATATATATATATATATATATATATATATATATATATATATATATATATATATATATCAAGTTTTTCAAAATATTCTAATTTACTGGCTTTTACCTGTATGTGTGTGTATATATACAGGTAAAAGCCAGTAAATTAGAATATTTTGAAAAACTTGATTCATTTCAGTAATTGCATTCAAAAGGTGTAACTTGTACATTATATTTATTCATTGCACACAGACTGATGCATTCAAATGTTTATTTCATTTAATTTTGATGATTTGAAGTGGCAACAAATGAAAATCCAAAATTCCGTGAGTCACAAAATTAGAATATTGTGTAAGGGTTAAATTTTGAAGACACCTGGTGCCACAAACTAATCAGCTGATTAACTCAAAACACCTGCAAAGGGCTTTAAAAGGTCTCTCAATCCAGTTCTGAAGCCTACACAAACATGGGGAAGACTTCAGATTTGACAGCTGTCCAAAAGGCGACCATCGACACATTGCACAAGGAGGGAAAGACACAAAAGGTTATTGCTGAAGAGGCTGGCTGTTCTCAGAGCTCTTTGTCCAAACACATTAATAGAGAGGCAAAGGAAAGGAAAAACTGTGGTCAGAAAAAGTGTACAAGCGATAGGGATCACCGCGCCCTAGTCAAGATTGTGAAAAAAAACCCATTCAAAAATGTGGGGGAGATTCACAAGGAGTGGACAGCTGCTGTAGTCAGTGCTTCAAGATCCACCACCAAGAGACGCTTGAAAGACATGGGTTTCAACTGTCGCATACCTCGTGTCAAGCCACTGTTGACCAAGAAACAGCGCGAAAAGCGTCTCACCTGGGCTAAGGAAAAAAAGAGCTGGACTGCTGCTGAGTGGTCCAAAGTCATGTTTTCTGACGAAAGCAAATTTTGCATTTCCTTTGGAAATCGAGGTCCCAGAGTCTGGAGGAAGACAGGAGAGGCACAGGATCCACGTTGCCTGAAGTCTAGTGTAAAGTTTCCACCATCAGTGATGGTTTGGGGTGCCATGTCATCTGCTGGTGTCGGTCCACTTTGTTTCCTGAGATCCAGGGTCAACACAGCCGTCTACCAGCAAGTTTTAGAGCACTTCATGCTTCCTGCTGCTGACCTGCTCTATGGAGATGGAGATTTCAGGTTCCAACAGGACTTGGCGCCTGCACACAGCGCAAAATCTACCCGTGCCTGGTTTACGGACCATGGTATTTCTGTTCTAAATTGGCCAGCCAACTCCCCTGACCTTAGCCCCATAGAAAATCTGTGGGGTATTGTGAAAAGGAAGATGCAGAATGCCAGACCCAACAACACAGAAGAGTTGAAGGCCACTATCAGAGCAACCTGGGCTCTTATAACACCTGAGCAGTGCCAGAAACTCGACTCCATGCCGCGCCGCATTAATGCAGTAATTGCAAAAGGAGCTCCAACCAAGTATTGAGTATTGTACATGCTAATATTTTTCATTTTCATACTCTTCATTTCTAAAAAATCCCTTTTTTGTATTAGCCTTAAGTAATATTCTAATTTTGTGACACACGGAATTTTGGATTTTCATTTGTTGCCACTTCAAATCATCAAAATTAAATGAAATAAACATTTGAATGCATCAGTCTGTGTGCAATGAATAAATATAATTTACAAGTTACACCTTTTGAATGCAATTACTGAAATAAATCAAGTTTTTATAAATATTCTAATTTACTGGCTTTTACCTGTGTGTGTGTATATGTATATATATATATATATATATATATATATATATATATATATATATATATATATGTGTTAGTGATGGGTCCGGCAACACGATGCGTCGGCGCATGTGTTGAGCTCATAGAGCAAAACCCGTGTCTGACTGACGCGCCAAACTGTTTCTGTTCCCTCTAAGCTGCACGCGTGTGCATTCGCGCACAGCAGCGCGCACAGCAAAGCTATGCTGCGTAGTAAATAAAATCCAAGCTGAACTGTAAACAAAATAACGGTTAATAATGGTTAATTTTTAACCATTTTGCAACTCTGGTGTGATGGTGTACCACAGTCTCGCTCTGTGAGCGCCAGGTGCTGATCGGAGCGTACCAATGATGGATGGGTTGGGCAGACGCCTTTATGGTTGGGTGGGTTGCGCTGTGCGTCTTTGTTCTGAGCGCCGTTTCAGAAAAAAAACGGCTGATCTACCCTTAGTAGAAAGCTGCTACTCTGAGTAGTTCTTTCTCCCTTTGTCATACTCAGCATTTCTGATTTCAAAACAGATTGAAAGGACATGGCAGCAAAGAAT